>RJWT010007379.1:0-27708 GCA_004365215.1 Cuniculus paca | reverse complement strand
TTACATAACTTATTTTACTTGGTGTTAGGAATTAGACCCTCTGATGATGAATTTTAACAAGCACACCTTCCCAAAATGGAAAGGAATAGCCACGTTTAAATTACACAGGGCTAAAAAAAAATCATTGGTGGAAACGAGAAAACAAAACATAATACAGTATTAATGGTAATGTAAAAAGGTTTATTTCTGAAGATAATAGCATTGAGAAATTTTTTCATTTCCTCATAAATATCTCATTTCTCATTGTGAGAAATTCATAATAGATAACTCTTGAATTCTGCTAAATATGTTCTAAATAATTTTTACCTAATTTTTGTGTCAAATTTTAAAAAACAGCATCTTTTAATTTACATGCTTAAAAAATCAAGCAAAAATAACTGTTTTATAACTTTTAATTTTTTTTTCTTTGTTTCTTTCCCCTTCCCCCCTCCCTAGTTCCCTTTCCTATTTCAACATTTTCTTCCCATTCACAGTATTATACATTTAGGTCCTTATACTTTTGGCTTTTCACACCAGAGAAACAATATGGTATTTACTTCTGTCCAGTTTATTTCACTTAAGAATATGGTCTCAAGGTGCATTCATTCACCTAGAAATGTATTCTTTATAAAAAATAATTTTAAAAGCTCTTGTAGAATAGTCTTATGTACTTTCAAGAAAGCAAAACCTGCTGCAAATAGTGAGTAAAGCCAGCCAACTTTTACTTGACATAACTAAGAATGAGATTTAGAATCAGACATATTTTCCCAAATATCTTAGGTAATGCATAAAACCATGGCAATTATTTTATTCAAAATTTCTGCCTAGTGGAATGATGTCTTATATGTAAAATCGAATGCAAAACAGGCAAGGAAAGGAACTACAATGATGACAAGAGTGCACCAATGACAATGCAATGGAAATGAGAATATACTCTCTTCTCAGAAAGCTATTGGAAGAATTTGAGTGAACACTTGAGAAAAAAAATCAAAAAAAGCAAGCTACTGGCCTATTATTAAGGGAACCCTTCCAGCTTCGTTGCTGAGATAGGTTTGGTATTTATATAATCTTTGGCATTCTGGATGGATACAATGGAATAAAACTATTCATGCTTTTGTTGTAGATTCCAATGTCATATGATCTTTTGTTAAAAGTCCTTTAATTATGGGAACATTTTCAAGGATTGCATTTTCCCTATGTATGGCAATATGTAAATTGCTTAATTTATTTACCTAAATGGTTTAGTTCTTTAGAAAGGCCTTCATTTTACATTTTGTTTATAGATAGTTTTTTCTTCATAGAAGGATCTTAGCTCTCCAGAATCTTAATACTCTGCCTCTGTGTACACTCAAATCTCAATCTATAGTACAGACAACTGGAAAGACCCACACTTAAAAAAAAATCAGAAAATGCTCACTTGATTTTTCTTAGCTACCTCAAACACAAGTATAGTATAATGTTATAACTTTAAGTGCCTCAAAATTATTCTGTGGTCAAGATCACTTAGAAATGAGATTTAATATCAGATTTAAAAATTCCTTGTTTTTAATACTTGCTTTGATAATCATATTCTACAAGTATTTTGTGAGTATGTGCACATTTACATTTATCTAAGATAAAGGTCTAAGAGTAAATGAGATTTTCCTAATTCTATTCTCATAGTTGGGTATCAAACTATGTCATAGATGTAGAAATAGCAAAACTACATATAACAGTAAGTACATGCCACAAACAATAGACTATTTTTCCTGTCCTCTGGAATAAGTAAAAATGAACATGAATTTGACTTTTTTTTGGTACTAGGGATTGAGTCCAGAGCTTCATGCATGCTAGGCAAGCATTCTACCAGAGCCACAGCCCTGGCCCTCTTTCCTTTTTAAGACAAGGTCTCACGAAGTTGCCCATACCACCATGCCCAGCTCAGTTTCATCTTCTTAATATACTACATGTTTGCTGAACATTGTTTGTTAGAGAAATACAAACATACTTCAGCGATATTGTGGATTCGGTTCCAGATCCATGCAGTAAAGTGAGTCAGGTGAATTTTTCAGTTTTCCAGTCATGTAAGTTACACTTACATTGTACTGTAGCCTATTAAGTGTGCAAACAGCATTATAAAAATTAAAAATGCTTTATTGCTAAAAAATGCTAATGATAATCTGAGCTTTCAACACATGCTGTTGCTAAGTGGTACTGCTAAGACTTACTCAGATTGCCACAAATCTCTAATTTATAATAATAATAATAATAAAAAGCACCTGTAAAGTACAATGAGGAATGTTTGTACGACAGCTTGTCTTTTTTATCTGATATATTATTTACCTTTAACAACTGGTAGAATGGGTACATTAAAAATTAGGTATGCAATTCTTCACCTCTCAATCGTCCAATTTGATGGATTATGACCAAAATGGCACTCCATGTTTTCCAGAAAACTAGTACAAGTCTGTTCCTTCACTTAGCGCTTACTTCTTCCATTTTACAACTTACTTGTTGAGTGTGTTTCCCAACATCATCCTGCACCCTCCAGAATGTAAGCTCTTTGAAGGCAGGGAGTTTTGGTTTTGGCTACTATGGTATCTTAAGTGCCTATTGTAGTGTCTGACTAGTGGCACTCAAACAGTCACTGAATAAAACGAGAGGCCAAAGATGTAATGGAATGTGATAAGAGAATAGTCTGGGGCCTTGTGGGCCAATCTAAGGACTTCTTACCAAGGAAAATGGGGGAACGCTGAGCAGAGGAATGCTATAACCTGACTCGGTTTAAAAGTGTCACTCTGGCTGCTGTATTGGGGATGGGCTGTGGTGGGCAGAGGTCGAAGTGAAGAAATACAAGGCAACGACAATAATTAAGGCAGGAGCACACATGAGGGTGAAAGCAGTGTAAATAAGAAGTGGTTGCATTTTAAGAGTATTCTAAAGATTAAAGGAAATAGAATTTCATGACATGTTGGATGTAGGCTATGAGAAAAAGATGGAGCAATTCCAGGGTGACAAGAAAGTTCTTTTAGGTTGAACAATAGGAAGAACTGTGTTGACATCAACAGACTAATGAAAGGTTGTGGGAGGAGCACATTTGGAAGCAGGGTGAGGGAAGGCTAGTTCAATGTTGGACATGGTATGTTTAAAATATTTTGTCAGATCCTGGGCAGGTGGGTCTGTGGCTAAACTTCAGTGTCCCAAACTGAGGACATAAATTAAATGGTCACTGTATATGAATGAACTTTAAAGTGAGTACAGATTAGAGAAACCAGGCATGAGCACTCTGCAGTTAAAAGATCAATAGGGAATGGCTTTCATCACTGAAATGGAAAGAATGTCAGGTTCTTCTCAGGTAATAAAATGCCCTGAAGGAAAAAAAAAATCATAGTTAGGTGATGTTACTTTGTGAAACACAGGTAAAAACAAGCAAAATTATGAATGTAATTTAAAGATAGAATTTATTCTCTGATGGTTTACTCATGCAAACTGCACATCAAAGAAAATAGTACAGTTTGTGTAACATTGCAAATATAAGGACTTGAAATGCTAGGTACAGTAGTGTGACATCTTGAAAGTCAAAATGGAATCTGTGTTTATACAACTAATAATGAGTTTTATTTGCTGAGTACAGATTGATTTACAATGAAAGTTTTGCTAACCTTGGTAAGCTCATTAACCGTTTACATGACTTCTTACATCTATGTAGTCTTATTTTACAGTTGCAAGAATTCTGTTACCAAAAACTTTAACTTGCATAAATAAGAGGAAAGAAAAATTTAAAAATGCAGTAAAGGACTTAGGAAAGTAAAAAATTGAGGCTTTTCCTAACTCATCCAAACTACAATAAAAAATAAGCCTTCTTGTAGAATTCATATTTTGTGCCTTGAGATCAACTCAGTGTAATTATGGCAAAATCATGATTAGAAATTGATTACTTTAAAATTATGAAATCAGTTAAAAATGAAAAATTTTAGAAGTATGTCAACTAAAAATGTTCTCTTTAATAAGCCAACAATAAAATTCCTATTATCTTCATACTTAAAAATCCTGAAATGTCATTTGTATAATTTATATGTTTCCCAGTTTGGAACTTAGGCAGGTGGGATACTCCCTTGAATTATCAAGGATTTTCCATACAGGCTTTTCAAATGTCAGTCTCATTAGGAGATGGCACTGAGACTTTAGCAAATGGTGTAGTATGGATGCAGAACAAACTTATTATAAATGCATTACATATATTTACATAATGGAATTTTGCTTGAATGCCAGAAGTTGCTACTGGGTAGGACTCAACTATTTTACAAAGTTTTCTTAAGCACATCTACTACTTTTTAATTTTTTATTGTTTAACAATTTAGTCTATTTAAAATATTGTACTGTATTTTGAACATAACTGCAGAATAAAAATAGATAATGGCACATTAGAAAACTCAGTATCCCACATATGATTGGATAATGAGAAAAGTGTACCTACAATCATCTCATCAGAAACAAGCTACATCATGGAATGTTACTTATCCAAGCCTGCACATGACATTTTTAAACTGCAGTCATCTATTGGCCAGCATCACACTGAAGGCATCGTTAAACATTCAAGCAAAGATTGCTGGCATAAACTATTGAAAGACACACACACACACACACACACACACACACTCTCACTCATTCACATTTCCCACATTATAATTACATTGTTCTAAAGATAGATACTGATTTTTTCCACAAGAAACATTATCAAAATTTGCTACTAAAAGATGACAGTGCTTTCACAAGAATAAGTACAAGTTAGCTCGCAAGTACAAGACAATGGGGGTAAACAGTCTTAAAGTTTCTAAGTAATAATTTTAGGTTTTTCTGGCAACCATACCATACTCGATTATGCATAAACTTCTCAGTTTGTAACCTGAAATCTGCAAAAATCAAAAACAAAACAAAAAACTCCAAATAAGAGTTAATTTAAAAAATTATTAGATATCTGATAACCCTGTATCATACAGTATATAATTTCATATTTTCAGCCTCAAAACATAGGTTTGAAATACTGAATTTAAGACTTAAAAATAAAGTCATTTTTGAAATGAATTTTTCAGAATTTTTGTCTATTTAAAATCTTAAAAGAAAATGCAGTATTATTAATGACCTTGATTTAGTTTAAGAATGCACATAAAAGCACTGTATGTCTTTTACCATGTTTTCACTAAAAAGGTATTCTCTAATATTTTTCCTGTTGCATAATATGCAAAATAAAAGGCAAAAAGATTAAAAGCAAATTTCTATCTTTCTCTTGCCTAGTGCTTTATGACTTTGTTTGCATACAAAGTCAATAGTCCCTATGCAAAACTTTGGTACAAATGATAAGACTACCATTATAGCTGAGGGTTAAGGAGTGGGCAAAAAAAATGGAAGTGGGAAGAGATTCATTAACACCCCCATTTATTAAAACACCACCGAATTAAAATTGAAATAAACCACACAATGAATTATAATACAATATACACATTGAGCACAGAAAAATTAATAAATCCAACCATATTTATAAAAAAAAAGCAAAATCAGTCTTTTTCCAGAGACTTAAAAACTGTTGTTCAGTCTGATCATCAACTGCTGCTACAACAACTTTAGAGCCAAATTTTATTTCAAGTAAAAAAAAAAAATTACAACCACAGATTTCGCATAAATGGAAACTGGTCTTTCCTTGATTTCCCTTTGAAGTCACTAATGAGTATCTAAAACTGTTGTACTGCAGGTTTTTAATCAACTTCCTGAGGGCTGTGACTGGGAGGAAGGAGCCATGACAATCTGCGAAAGCGCAGGCTCTGTACTCTGGTCTGCCATCTGGGTGAGGACTGACGTGGCCACAGCTTCTGCCTTTGAGGTTGAACTGACTCCATTGGATGTGCTGACAGAACTATGTTGTATAGCTTCTGTATGTGGACTACTTGGCACTGAAAGGTCTTCTGAACTATCATCTTTCTCAGCAGCTGAGCAGAAAAAAGAAAAATTGTTCATTTTCTTAAAGTATCTATTAAGAATTATCATTAGGTTGAATCAATATACAAAGAAAAAAGTCAGAAGTTAGAAGTCTGTTTTATAAAACATTATTTAAAGCAGCGTGATTGGAGTTGAGTAACTGAAAAGGTGGCTCTAAGTCACAAAGTAGGCAATTATACCTGCAATGAGTCACACAAATGAACAACCATGTATATTAGGAACATCTGAATGCTTGGTGTTTCATAGACTAGAGCTGAATAAAAGTGTAGTAAATTAGTGTTAAAGAAAATGAGATAGGACTTTGATAGCCTTTTATAGATATAATTAAATGCTTATCAAGTATCATATTTAATAAAACTGGGGTTTGCCTAAATGTCATTCTTATTAAAAGATATAAAAGAATTTGTAACCACATGCAGAAACAAAATGAATCTTACATACAAATTATATTTTTTAAATTATTCCCTCTGAGCCGGTTGTAGTGGTGCACACCTGCAATCCCAGCACTCGAGAGGCTGAGGCAGGAGGACTGTTGTGAGTTCAAGATCAGCCTGGGCTACAAAGTGAGCTCAAGGCCAGCCTGAATGGCATAGTGAGACCCTGTCTTAAAAAAACACCAAAAAAAAAAAATCCCCTCTGTATTTTCCAGAATTACACTATTCTGATTGACTTTCCATCTACTATAGTCATGACTAATTGCAACACTTGATTTTAATGATGCATACACATGAGAATAAGCAATATTTATAGTCTAAATGCCACCAGTAATTAGAATTGCATGAATAAATTGGGATTCAAATAAAAATCCATATAAAATCTAGATACTGCAATTGAAAAGATATTCAGGGAAGGGCATTCTAAATATTTGTGAAAATTAAAAATACCAATATTTAGCCCTGAACAAATCTCTTACATATTCTTTATGTTAGCAGAACAGAATTCAGTAGTTTCATTTAGTGAAAAATCTGGATGTGCAATACACACAAATATTTACAGTATCTGTAAGAAGACATTATGTTGACATACACATCTGTGAATCCAGGCCCCAATTTCAGACAAAACAATGCCAATGACAGTGTTGCTTCTGGATGCTCCTTTCCTGCTGGAGATCAGCACTATCCTGATATTCCAGAAATTAGCCTCTTTTCTTTGTAGAATTACCAAGCTGGTATGCATCCCCAAACAACATGGTTTAGCTTTATGTTTAAGCACTGTAAAAGCACTATCATATTGGAACCTAACTTTTTTCACTTGACATTAAAAATAATTTTTATTTCATGTTTCAAAGTGACAACATGCAGGCTTTCTATTACATCTGAGAATGTAGACTGGCCTGCTTACTGTGGATCCCATGCTCATGCTGAAAGTCAATTAGTGAAAAACACTGGACATTATCAGACAATGATTTCCCATGGTTATCCCATGACTTGTAATGTAGAAGATAGAGGGGAACAATAGCTGGCAAGCCAAAGCTAAAAAACAATTCCTCATTGATAAGAGTTTTCTCAAATAGTGTTCTCTTAGCATTTTGACACACCTTCGGATATACACAGATTTTTAAAAACCAGGGTCAAAACACGTAAGTGAGATAAACTATCATCTTCTCTACATGTTTTAAATGCAAAACTACACCCCTGGATCAAACTTGACTTTGAGATATACAATTTGCAAAAGGTGTAATTATACAGATATAGAGCAGAAAAAATACTTTTCTGATCAAACAATAATGAACATTATAAATATAATTCAGATAAGTAAGCAATACAACAGTTACATGTTCAAACTGGCCTTGATAGTATAACGAGAGAATGCTAAAAAGCTCTACTTATTTATTTCACCACTACTCTTCGACTGAGCAAGCAAACTTTTAAGTTCTGAGGATGTATCACCTTTCAAAACCAAAGATGCAGATGATGACGAGTGGTATAAAAAAAAGGTAAATATATACTGGAGGCAATGACTCAACATAAAAGAGTAAGTTATAATATCTACAAACCTTCAGAATTAGGCAAAGCAAATCTTTAGACAGTATAAAGAAATATTTATAAATGTAATTATAAATTTTATATATAAAATACCTTTGCATTGTGATATATCTATATCCAGTTCTAGAAGGTGAGGGGAGAAAATTATTGGTATAATCCCAAGTGCTAGAAAGATACAAGAAATCAAACTGCACTAAAAGAGCCACTTTCAGCTTTGTGCCAAAAGAACTCAGATGTTTGACAATTTAATTTCTGTAAAGTTCTTTGCCTATGTTCAAACATATCTTCAATAAGAAATTAGTACTAATCAGAGTCCAAGAAACTTTTTTTCTTGGTTATAATTATGGAGACAATAACAATTTTAATTACATATGCCCAGAGCTAAAGAATATAATTTGTGACAATAACATTGTAATGCTTTACTCTTCAAGAAAACCAAATATTAAAATGTGTTATTATTTTCAATCAGGTTTTATATTAATTTAGGGTGACCAACACATGGTTTTCTCATGATAAGGAGTTTTCCTAAAATGTGGCATAGAATTTTCAGTGTTAAAAAAGATTTTCAGATCTTATGCGACTTAGTATTGTCCATCACCTTTACTAGTAATATTTTGTAATATTCCTTACTTTCTATTAAATCTGTTTTCTTTCATAAATGTTTTGAAAGATTCATCTAGTTTTATTGTTCACTACCATTAACAACTGCTGCGTGCGACATCATGAAGAATGTGAAATCTGTGAATTTCTTCAAGATATAAACATTCACTTAATCTCTAATGGCTACTTTGACTATTAATCAACAAAAATCAATTTTTAAAATTTAAAATATAAGTTAAAATTTCTACACATTCCAAGTATCTCCCAAGAGCTAAAGAGAATCTCAAAATACAACTATCCTTTACTGTACACCTCTATTTAATGATCTAAATGGCTGCATAAGAACAAAGGTAGAAATAGTTCCAAAAAACAAAAATGTCTTACTCATTTCTTGTACCTTCCCAAGTGAGTAGAAAATATATTCACTAAAAATTTATTAATCAAGATTTTCAGTCATTTTATTTAACAGTAGGTAAAGCCACACATCTATGTACTATAAGTAGCTAGATAAATCAATCGTTAAAGTGAGTAACTGGCTTGCATTTGTTGAACAAATACTGCCTAGATAACAAGAGTTAGAAGTGCTAGGATTATACAATCAATTATCAAAGAAAAAAAAGCTATAGATAAATTTTCAATTTAACATAATTGGAGCTGAGCGCTAATTTCCTTCAATTCTATAGAATAGTTTATTTTCTTCGAAACTATCACAATTTGAGACCCTTTTTAAGAAAATCATATATGCATAATGCTGAACTCAGTAGCTTCCATAAGAAATTATGTTAAGTCAGATGGGAACAATAATGGCCTCATCCCTGCAGCAATCATTGCTAATACAAATCCCAAACATATTTCTATATGGTTCCAATTTACTCCACAATGTGTTTCACTGTCTTGTCAAAATGACTAGATATCAAATAACTGAGATTTATATGCTCAAAACTGACAAAAATCAGTGTTCTAAATATATATGGCAATCGAGAGTTGCTAAATCTACTGAATCTTTTAAATTAAAAAATATTGCCCATTCTGATGAAACTGCTTACAATGACTACAAGTAAAGATGGTAGCCATTAAGTTTTATTGCGAGCACCTGAGGAACTGTTTACATCCAATACAAAATGTTTCATTCTTTTGAATTACTGACACTAGCAAATTAAAATGAAGTGGATACATATGGTTGAAACAATCTTCACATTTACAAATATCCTGAAATATCACTAAATCATAAAAACGAAAGCTGTGGGTTATATATTATGAATGTTGCCTAATGCATTCCCAACTCTGTTATTTGTTACAAATTTGTGTGTGATGGACAAAATAGGCCATTTATTCAAGAGTAACAGCTGGTTTCAACGTTGGGCATGTTACCATAAAAAGAAGGACATTATTCGAAAGGAAAAAGTACAGTTAACCTCTAAAATGCTGAAACCAGAAGAAATCTCATTTTTGGAAAAACAAGAGGAGTCTTACAAGTTGTTAATTTATATATTGTTCTATTTTAGCATTTTTATGATTAACCAGGTAGAAAATTCAGAATAAAAACACTGAACGATGCTGACATTAAGAAATAACAATAGGACTTGACATTGTAAATGGATATTATGTATTGTTCAGTGAAGATAGCTGATTAAAAAATATTTCATTTACTGAATGGGGGCTGAAAAGGAAGTAATGCTTCACCTTATCAACCTAAGACAAAGTGTTATTCTGTGAAGATAAACAAAATATCACTGGTACTTAATAGTTTATTTTAAATTATCAGCTAACTCATTTTGATTTATAGTAATGCCTAGAAACTCTTTAAGAATACAAAATTCCAAAAACTGTCTAAATTCTTAAAAATATGCCCCACTCCTTCTAAAATAACCTTGCTGAAATTCTGATACTTAATATTAAATATCAGAACTGCAGTCTCTACTTTTTAATGGTAGCCCTGCTCACTGGTGGTATTTCACTGACGTAGCCTAAGGCTGTAAGTAATGGAACATTACTCACTATGATAGCCAGATTTCTTCTGCATGGCGGTTACAGGGCAATCTTTATGAGCCAGAAGAAGCTGTTTCAGTTGTGCCACTTCATTTCTCAGCAGGGTGACTTCGTTCTGGAGAAGAAACATGCATACCTTTATCAGTATTACACCAAACATATTTTTTACTGTTTAAAAGAAGTGAGAATTAAGATATGAAAATTAGACATCTTTAGCAGCATATTAAGGAATAAAGAAAATATGCTGCTTAAATACGTCTAATTGGTATGCATCGGTTTTAATATTTTAGCATTTGTACAAAACTTGCATAAAAATTTAAATAACACAACTGGATAGTATACTTTAAAATTTTTACATTACCATTAGTCTTGAGATTCCTTAAGTATTATAGTTTACCTGTTGAAGGTATTTGTAATTTGAAAAACTAGAAATATCAAGGGAGTTAGGAGAAACTTTCACTGACTCCACTTATTTGAAAATGAAAAGTTCATCTTGAAAATGCAATTAAGTGAGCTTCCTAGAAACTAAAAAAGGCTCCATACGAGAAACTACAAAAACCTTAGAACTGTGAATACCTAAAATTCATTGGAAGGCATTGTGTTGGGTACGAGACCCAAGGAAAATAGATTCAATATTTAAATGGCTTAGCTGCCATTTAAATATAATACCAAGGCAATTTTTACACACCTAAATTTAAATCTGGTAAGCCAGTGTGTGATATGTCCTACTGCTTGCAACAGAATGAACCCTTAAACCTTTGTTTGGAATGCATTAATTTGGTAAGTTCTATGTAAAAGTTCCAAATTGAGTGCATCTAACCAATTCCTTTGGGTCATCCACAAGCATTAAAAACACACAAATTTATGCTCAATGCTGAAACTTGAGCTAGAAATACTGTGAATACAATGAATTTGTAACATTTTTGAGAAATTTCTGGTTTATAAACATGTCTACTCATTTGGGCGTAACATTAACCATTCAGATTTCACCCATGGATTCCAAAGTGAGACTACACAAGAGCTCAGGCACGTCATTTTTCATCTTTTAACTAGAAAGCAGAATATAAGATAATTTAGCAGATTAGGGTCATTAGGCCTCCTTAAGTGGCTAATGATAGAAATATAAAAATCAAAAGAATAAAAACTTAAGCAATCTAAAGGCAAGTCTATTCAATCAAGTAGTTTCTCACACCCAATAAAAATGAACAGCAACACTGAGCTAAAACAGAACAAAAATTAATGCTTATATGTCTAAACCATTGTTAAAAAGATTAAATTATATTTAGGATATTGTATTTAAGAAAAGAACAAACAATGATCAAAAATTTAAGAGTTTGCTTTAAAAGATAAGCTATTATTGAGAAAATTCATTTCTATGGAATATTGCAACCTTTGGGGTCAATACCACTAGGTACATAGCTCATTATTATTGGCAATATTGATGAGAAATCACGTTATGAACAAACCCAATACATATTATCCATGTCTCCTCATGTGGTCACTTTGTGGCACAGATATTTACAAGTTTCTCTTGTATTTCTCTTAATTTCTGTAATATGAAATGGGGTTGGGTATTTACTTTTAGTTAAGAATAAATCTTTTATTCTCTGGTAACCAACCATACTGATTTTCAACTCTTACCTTCTCTTCCAAAATATTCTATTCTTTAGCCACACCAAAACACTAGTAATGTGTTTCAAGTTTACCACATCCTTGCTGCCTTCACAGTAGACTAAACTACATGAGACAATCAGTATTTGTCTTGTCCTATAAAATAGCCATCTCCAATGACTAGAACACACTGCTGTCTTTGTCTAGACAGCCTTTGCTCGTCTTTACCTTGCTAGTTATTTTACTCATCTTTAAGATTAACAGTGCAACATAAAACTTGCAGTGGTAAAGAAGTTTCCATATGTGTTCCACAGCCATATACTACATGTGAATATTTAGAGATAGGTATGTTATGCAGTACTTATCACACTGGATTGTAATTTCTGGTGTACTTATTTGCCACCTCTCTTAAACTGGACAAACATCATCTTTCTCCATGTATCCCCAGAGCACAGTATATGGGCTGGGATGGACTGAATTGACAGTAATGTTTTAGAGAGGACTATGGTAGTTCTATGTTCAAAGAATAAAAAAATACCAAAAAAGGTAAAATAAGTTTAAATAATATGAAACTGGACTGAGATCCCACTTTCATTATTTGTACTAATAATATTACCAATATAGCTATGCTGTAAATTTTCTCCATTATGAAATCGGCATTTTTTTTTTGCGGCACCGGGGATTGAACTCACGACCTTGCGCTTGCCGGGCAGGCGCTTAGACCGTTGAGCTAGATCCCCAGCCCTGTTTTTGAGACAGGGTCTCACTATGCCATTCAGGCTGGCCTTGAGCTCACTTTGTAGCCCAGGCTGGTCTCGAACTCACAACGATCCGCCTGTCTCAGCCTCCCGAGTGCTGGGATTACAAGTGTGAGCCACCACGCCCGGCTGAAATCGGCATATTTTACAGCACTGTCTGAATTATGAAATTTTAAGTCACAACTGTCTTTTCTCTTAAATGCTCCATAAAAAAATCATAAATTACATTAAATAAAATACTATATATGTGATAAAACTGCTGAAGCAGTTATCAATACAAAAATAGTTAATTTAAGCAATTCTATGAGTATTAAAAATTAAAACAAAATTCCAATGAACCCAAATAAAACTAAACATATATTTAAATTGTTTCTTTAAATGGGCAGACTTGAAACTGATGAATGACACATCGATCTGTACACTTTAAACTTAACAGTTGGTGGCAGCATGGCTGTTAATCTAATTAAATTACTGGTCCACTAACAAATGTAAAGATGCCATTAGCTAATAATGGGAAATGAACATTAAAGATTGAAGAGGTAAGGCACTTGACTCCTACTAGAACTTGCATTTGTGCTCACAGAATTTTCACTGGAGTCATACTTGAGGACAATTACAGGTAAGATCAAGAAGAGGAAATAAAATCAAGAATAAAAACTGCATATTTATATGTGCACATGTAAAAGATACATGAGTATTATAAATACTTGTATGAGGTATGATTAAAAACTATAGTGGAAGGGCCGGGGATTTAGCCCAGCGGTTCAAGCGCTTGCCTGGTAAGCATGAGGTCGTGAGTTCAATCTCCAGTACCAAAACAAAACAAACAGAAAAACACAAAAACAAACAAAAAACTACAGTGAATGTTTAGATTTTTTAAACTGTATTACAGTAAAAGACACACTGCCACTAAGCCCCCTAAAAATAGTCTCCTTTGCTTTAATCTTGCCACTCTCTGCAGCAATTCTAGAAGTTCTCTTTAAATGTGCTGTGATAGCTGCCTCATTGTTCTGAGTTGATTAAAAATGTTTACTTTCCATCATCATTTTGACTTTGGAGAATAGCCAGAAGCTGCATGGTGCTGAATCTGGTAAATAGGACAGATGAAGACTCACTGTACTACTATTACAAGTCTGTTTTCCCATGAACAGTATGCACTTAGCAGCATTCACCATATTTTTAATGATTTTAATTATACTTTCTAAAGACACACATGAAAGAAGACTTCCAGAACTGCTTCGGAAAGTGGCAAGAATGATGGGTAACATGTGTTCAAATCAAGGGGGTTTCATGAGGGGAATTAATGGCAATTATGCCTTTTATTATAATAAGTTTTAATAATTTAGACATTCACTGTATATTCTGATCACCCCTTGTATATATGGTTATATTTATGCAAAACACAAATATCCAATTGTCTCTTTTGTACCTTCCACATGACAGCTTCTGGGTCACTTATGATAAACAGTGAAAGTCAGCAAAGTTCTTTAATGCAAAGCATTCAAGAACTGTAGTCTCATATACTTAAGTCATAAAGGAAATATATTATTTTAAAAATATAGATATGAGTAATTTAATATTTGGAAAAGTAGTTATACAAATCATGATTTTCATTTTGATTGTTGTGTGTGTGTGTGTGTGTGTGTGAGAGAGAGAGAGAGAGAGAGATACTGGGATTGAACTCAGCAGCTTTACACTGAGCTATATTCTCAGCTTTTTCTGTTTTGAGACAGTGCCTTGCTAAGTACAGGTTTAGGGTACTCCCCAGGAGAGGCTGCAGCTTCCCTGCATGCTTGGATTATAGGTGTGCAACACCTTACCCAGTTTCTGAAATTTTTATACAAAGAAAAATTGTAAAATAGAGACAGGGCTGCTATATAACAGACATGAAGACTCCAATATAGAGACCTTAGAAAATAAAAAGAGAAAGAGGTTATTTACCACACACATTTTGCTTAAGCCAAATTAAATTTGACGGGATATGTTAAACCATAAATAAATTTAATATTAAGTGAATAAGGAAATATTTAGCTGGGTATATAGCTTTGTGGCACAGCCCCTGCCTGGCAAGTGTGAGGTCCTGAGTTTGATTCCCAGTACGAAAAACAAGCAAACAACAATAAAAAACAAACAAACAAACAAACAAAATTCCAAGAAATATTTACCTCTCTCCCATCTACTTTGTAGATTATTTCAGAGTAGTCTAATTGGATTCAATCTCCAAAGCCCTACTATTTTGAGTTAGTACTTGCAGAACACGTTCATTAGTCTCCCGGATCATTTTGAAGACTAAATGAAATAAGGAACATGAAAGCATTTTGAAAATGTAAAAGCCCATTCCAATGTGAGGAAGTATTATTTTGTTAAAGTAAACCAGATTTGAAAAGAAAGAGGAGATACTGTTAAAAAAAAATACTGTTTTGGTCTAACTCGAAAGTAAATTATTTTGACATTATCTGTTCCTCAGCTTCAATCTAATAATGTAGCTACTCAAAGACTAATAATACACTAGTGACCAAATAATATTTTTCTACACTCTTTCTCTGAAGTACATCAGACTGATAAAATTATGACATGATAGTCAACTCACTAACCAATCAAAACTTTTTACTGGTATCTGCCATCGCCTGATAGTCCATAAACTGATGATCTTTGACATTCTAGTTTAGCCACTACCTCCAAAACTGAAGAAATAATATTGAGTAATTCCTTCTTTTGAAGAATTTCTCATTGCCATAGACATGATGTATTTTTTATATTTATCTTTTTCAACAGTCAGTTATTAAGAGTCTCACCACACAGTTCCAAGGATTATCTTGGATTCAAAACCTTATACCTAACAACAAATTATTTAATTTATAATAATAGGAAAGAAAGATGATAGGGTTCTCACTTATGCTATGTAAAATTTTGGAAATACTTTGCAAAACAAATGGGAATGACCCCTTCCCTCACATTTGTTTGTTTCATATCTGTCTCCTTGGCTAGACCCAAATTTTAAATGCAAATACTGTGTCTTTTTCACTGTTACCTTCTTTGTCTAACCATATTCCTTGCATATAATACATAATGACTGAATAATAACTAGCATTTCAAAATATACTTTCAACCTACATCCCTACCCTATCTCATTTAATTTTCATAATAGTACTTATTCTATCAGTTTGCCAGATGGAAAAGGCTCAGAAAGATTTTTAGTAATGGACAGTAAAAATAAGTACAGTATCTCAAATCCACATAAAATGAATGAAGTAGGGGTAGGAACACCATTACCCTTTACTCCTTATTAAACTTTGGGAAGAAAAAAATGGAAGGCAGTTGTATCAGCAATTAAAGCAAATGGGCATTGTATAGCATCTACTAATTGTTGCTATTCATCCTATTTCAAGTTATAATACTGAAATAAAATAGTTCAGGTACCAGAAATAAAAGATTTGATACCATTCCCTACAAGTCAATGAATCAATAAACAAAACTTTTTCCACAACATTAACTTTTGAATGAAAAATCCTCCTATATCCAGCTATAAAAGTATGCTTCTGCTAATTTATTGAGCTGCTACTCCACACCAATTCTGCAATATTTAAACTTTAAAAGTAGAATTCATAACAAAAAAATCTTTCTAAAGGTTTACTCACCAAGTAACTGTTAAAGAACTATTCACAAAGTCTGCCTTTTTGTACACAAAGAAAGCATGCTAAAATTGTAAACTGGAAACTAATCCCTATAGTGAGTATAAAAGACAAAGCTATAAACCAGTTAAAATAATTTCAAATAGAAGATAAAAGTTATACAATGTATACTACTTTCAAAAAATACAATGAGGCAGGAGGATTGCCACAGTTTGAGGCCAGTCTGGCTACACAGGGAGTTCAAGGCCAGTTTGAACTATATAGTGAGGCAATCAATCAATCAATCAATCAATGTAAAAAAGAGAATGCAAGAATTGAAAATTAGGGGCAGGGATTTAGCTCAGGGGTGTAAGTGCCTGCCTGGCAAGCACAAGGTCATGAGTTCAATTCCCGGTACAAAAAAAACAAAAACAAACAAACAAAAAACCTGAAAACGAACCAGGTGTGGTGGCTCACGCCTGTAATTCCAGCACTTGGGAGGCTGAGGCTGGAGGATCGTTGCAAGTTCGAGACCAGCCTGGGCTACAAAGTGTGCGCATGGCCAGCCTGAACTGCATAACGAGACCTTGTCTCAAAAAGACCAAAAAAAAAAGAATTGAAAACGAAAACATGATTCTTTCAATGCATGGGATAATAAGGTTGAATAATTGCTACTTTCTTTAAAATCAAATTGTATTTGGTAAAAATATGAACAAGCACCTCTCAACATTTGTTAAACCTTTTTTATATACTTTATGTAAGTAAGTAATCATGGGTCATTACTGCCCACTGCACTGATAAGCTAAGCTTATATATTATATGAAAGATTATTAAGGAAATATAGGACTGATGAATGTTTTCACATAAAGTAGTTTAATTATTTCTTCGACCTTCAATTTTCTTTACAAGTCATTTTGTTCTTCACACTCCATGATTTTACTGTTGCCAGCCTAGAAGAAATTTTTGTTTCTTGAATCTAACATAAGCTTGTTAACTCTTCATACTCTGAAAAGTAAAAAGTTACTTTTAAAAAATGTTTTTTCATTTAATAAATAATTAAAAAACAGCAAATAGCCATATACTGACTTGAAATAAAAGTAGAAAGTTATAATTGAAGTGATCTTTCTTCCCAACCACTCCAAATTCTCTGTTCTCACTGCTGTTTTCACATCTGGGTACATGCTGTTACCAAAATTTTACTTATACTTAGGAAGTCATTTCTGTACCTATTCCTATACCTGTACCTTCATCCACTTATCTGCAAGCCCTTCATTAATATGAAAGGTTTATGCTATACCTTTTAACATGCAAATTTTTTGGAGTAATTTAAAATGAAATTCATATAATTTACAGACAACCATCTTAAAGTGGGATTTAGGACAGTCACAAGGTTGTGCAACCACCACTCTCTAGTTACAAAGACTTCTATCACTTCAAAGCAAAATTCCTTACCTGTCAAGCAAGTCTCTTATTTTCTCCTCCCCACAACCAATATGCTGTCTTCCATAGCATATACTTCATTTCTCTAGGTATCACTCTACTGCATATACGTACTATAGCTTATGGAAATTTGGGCTGTTTCCAACAACTTTATTTTTTATTTTAGTTTTAAATAGGGGTCTCGTGATGTAGTTCAAGTTTGCCTTGAACTCACTGTGAAGCCCAGGCTGGCCTCAGACTCATGGCAGTCTTCCTGCCTCACCCTCCCAAGTGCTGGGATTATAAGCATGTACCACCACCCACCATGCCTGACTTTCAACAACTTTATTTTTGCCAATAAAAATATATGAATATTTTCTTAGGTTAATATATATAGAAGCACTTAGTGGTTTTTTTTTTTTTTTTTTTGCCGCACTGGGGACTGAACTCATGACCTTGCACTTGCCAGGTAGGCGCTTAGGCTACTGAGCTAAATCCCCAGCCCTAAGCACTTAGTTTTTAAAAAAATCTTTTTTGAAAATTATTTAAAATTAAACTCCTGATCATTTTACCACTTCATATTTTGGAACACATTTCTAAATTAAGGTAATGTTATCACTCAATTTTTAATGATTAAAAAGATGATTTTACTTGTTCTTTTCCAAATTGAGATAGCTGAGCTCACAGTCAACTGTAGAGCTTAATTTAATAATTTCCTGAATTTGTTTTCCATTTAGTCTCATGCTTCAAAAATGATGTGACAGTTAACTTCTACCTAGACAATAAATCCTGTCTTTATTTTTCCAGTCAAGAAAAATCTACCCAAATTAGTTGATATAAAAGAGCATAGTTTGTTATAATAGTGTTATTTTTGTCATATCCTGGAAATAACAAAATAAATGATAAAGGTTATAATTTGAGTATGAAATTTTACAAGGTTTTTTTGAAATAACTTGTAAATGATACTATACACTTATTTATAGTCAAACATTTTCAAATCTTAAGACACAACAGGTCAAATTACAAAAATAAATATTGATAAATTTGTCTAATTAGAATTTTTGATACAAAAGTATTCTTAACGTTTGCATTCATCTTAATCTGACTGATTTATACAACAACCCAGAAATGTAGGACAAATATCATCTCCGTTCTACAAGTAAGACAACTAAAGTTAACAGAGATTATGTCTTATATTTATACAACAATAAAACTTCCAAGTCACTGAGAAAGTCTTGTTAGTTAAGAACAATAATATATATGTATTTAAGTCACTTTGCCAATTTAATAGAAATATTTGAAAATTTAAATAGTTAATATTCTAACAGGCTTGGTAAAGATTGACCTTTTTTATATCTAACTTGGTACTACCTATAATCAGTTTCATTTTATTTAAAGGAGAAAGAATTAAAGCATTTTCTAAAAATTTGTCCAATAAGTATTCATTTATTAGATAAAAATATTTCTTGGTAAACCCTAGTGAAACAGCATATATTTGAGTCTGTAGTATTTTTAATTTTTTTCTAAACAATTAAAATGAAATGGCTAAAATTAATTTTGTAAGGCAATCTGATCTACCATGTCAATGCTCAAAAGCACAAGGTCTTTCAAAAGATGTGTGCTTCACATATAAATAATTATTAAATTGCAAAATTTAATTGTTAAGTGTTATGCCTGCTGTTAAAATCTTTTTCCTAAGCATTTAAACAACTGCATTTATAAAATCTTTACACACAGATTTAAGAAAGGAGCTGCAATGACCGTCTAAGAAGATTAACCTGTGTAGTGGTGGGGACTGAACACAGGGCATTGCACATGTCAGCCAACTGCTCTGCCACTGAGCTAAACTCTCAGCCCTCAAGATTCCTTTTGAACCGAGAAGGGTAATTCAAAGGCTTGGGTTTTGAACTTCTCATTACTTTCTATTTATCTATCTTCTATTTTGCATATACTGTCACTGTCTCTCTCTCTCTCTCTCTCGCTGGCTATATATATATATATATATATATATATATGATATTCATATGCTCTAATATATACGTGATATATGTACACATATGTATAGTAGAGAGCCCTTCTCGTGTAAGAGAAACTGCAATATTTAAGCTTGTGTGTCTGACTTACTTCACTTAAACATGTTCTCAAGTTGAATCCATCTGCCTATAAATACTGTTTATTTTGTATTTTTTTTGAGGCAAGGTCTCACTATGTAGTTCAAGTTGGCTTTGAACTCACTTAAGTAGCCCAGGCTGGCCTCTAACTCAGAGCAATCCTCCAGTGTCAAGTGTCGGGATTACAGGTGTGCGCCACCATGCCTGGCTTGAATGCCTTTTTTCTGTGCCAAAGTAGTACTCCATTATATGTAAGTACGAGGTTTTCTTTACTCATTCATTCTTTTAAGCTTATGGTATACAGTATATTAACCATTATTATTCTCTATTTGTTATGAAATTTTAAAAATTGAAATGCTGTATTTTTAAAATACCTACTTGCATTATATTAAAAATTTATTTTAAAAAAGATTGGCTGTAACCACTACAATACTTTAACATCAATTTCTAGTTGGTGGCCACTAATTGGTAGTTTAAAAGATTTTACTGAAGAACAGCCACAATGTTAAAACAATGAAATAAAAGAAAGAACAGAAGGAAGGAACTACATCTGGTACCGTCAGATAATGTCACTGGAAATCTTACCAGACTAAGTGAAGAAGGAGACTTCAAACCTTTTTACAGCATGAGGCTCTAAGAAAGGTATGTGAGGCACACAGGCAGGGCAACATGAAATGATCTGTGTTGCCCACTGGCCAGTTTATATCTGTCCCGTGGATAATTAGAGTTCTGCAATTTCCAAAGCTGTCAACCTGGCACCTTTCACAAGTACCATATTCACTTAAAATAAAACAAATTAAAATTTATAATTCAAGAGTTTAAAAATAAAAACTGTTGCTGAAGCAACTTTATGATATAAACAAAAATAAGCAAGAAAAGTAAAACATTACTGATACTTCTCAATTTTAAACTTCTTTGAAGTGATTAATTTCACATCTTTATGATGATTAAGCCAGACAGTTTAGGTACTTTGTACTTCATAGGTAAACAATTATATTCTAAATTTCTTCATAGTGTCAGTGTTGAAAGTCTTCTATTCATCTCAAATTCAAACAGTTTTACAAAATTATGATTTACGATAGATTCTGCATACACCCAATGTTACATCCTAAAATGTATGGAAGGCCAACTAGAAAAATACAGGGGAAAGCTATGTTCATAACTATTAGAAATGAATAAAAAAATTTTCACATTTATGCATCATACCTGCAATTGACCATTTAATGAACTCAAGTCTTCTGCTTTCTTTTCTAAGGACTGAACCCAGACCTTCCTTTTTTGTCGGCACCTTGAAGCTGCGGCTCTATTTCTCTCTAGAAACTTTCTCCTTTTTTCATCAGGATCTTCATTAGCTGCTCTTCTTCGACGACCACTTGTATTTTGGGTTTGTGGGGTTGTATGAGCTGGAGAAGCCTATAATATGCACAGATGTTATATCTAATGAGTGTATTAACATAGGCAATAAAGCATATTAAAGAAGGAGAGCTACTGACTATATTTTCTAAGTCTCACTGAATATATCAGTATTTTGGAACATGAGAATCACCCTGTAGCTTACCTCTTTTCCTAAAATAAATGAGCTGGTTATAACAAAATTCTCAGGAATGCAGTGTCACAGTGAATGTATTCTTTAAGGCATGTATAATATTTTCACTTATATATAATATAAAAATCTGAAAATTACAATGTAAGTAATCATATGTAGATCTTGTATTTTTCCAAATGTACTTAAAACAACTAATTAAATTCATGATAGGAAATCATGTTTTTAATGATATTTTTGAAATAAAATACATCTCACATTAAATGTGTCAACTTTCTTTAAATAGTTTTTTCTAAAAGTAAGGAGGTAAAATATGTATATACTTTGTGTAGTTTTGAAATTTAGGGTCAGTCTTTTTCGAAGGGTCAGGTTTTTATAATTAATGCTCATTTTCCTGGTAGGGAGAGTCCCACAAAGGCCTGATTTTCAATTTATTTACTTATGTATTTTTTCAGTCAGATTTTATTGGTACATCTTAGAATTACATAATGATGATTCATTTTAGAAATACATAATGATCATAGAGGAATTTGTTACCTGTATGTGATAAAACTTGATCCTTTTCCTCCATTCCCCTACCTTCTCCTTCCACCTCTCCTCCCCTCCCTATTTACAAAAGATTTGTTTCCATTTTTCCTTCTCAATTTTTTTCACTTTTCTCTGCATTCCTTTCCCTCTCCCCCTTCTTTACTCCCCTCCCTATTTGAACATTTTCCTATTTCACAATACCTATTGTACATTTTGGTTCTTATTTACACTTTTGGTTTCTCACACCAGAGAAACAATGCAGTATTTACATATGTGTGTTCAATTTATTTCACTTCAGAGCATGGTCTCAAGGTGAATCCATTTACCTAGAAAAGTCTCAGGCTTATCTGTCTTTATGGCAGAGTAGTACTCCATTGTATATATAAAAAAAAGTACATCTTTTTTATTCATTCACCAGTTGATGGGCATTTGGACTGTTTCCAAGACTTGGCTATTATAAAGTGAACCACTATAAACATGGGTGTGCATATATCACTGTGGTATGATGGGTTTAATTTTTTCACGAAGATACCAAGGAGGGACTAGCTGGGTCAAATGGAACCTCTAGTCCTAGTTTTTTGAGAATCTCCACACTGATTTCCACAGTAGCTGCACAAGTCTACATTCCGACCAACAGTGGAGAAGGGTCCTGTTTTCCCACAGCCCCACCGGCATCTCTTATTAGTTGATTTCTTGGTAACAGTCATTCTTTCTGGGGTGAGATGCTGAATTTCAGCATTGTTTTAATTTGCAACTCTTAAACGACCAGTGATGGTGAACATTTTTTTCATATATTTGTTTGCTGTTTATACTTTCTCATCTGAGAAGTGTGTATTCATCTCAGATACCCATTTTTGGATTGGGTCTTTAAATTTTGGGGTCTGATTTTTTTGAGTTCTTTACATGTTGATAGTAATCCTCTGAGGAACTGCTGGCAAACATTTTTTCCCACACTGTGGGTTGCCTCTTCATTCTGTCAATGGTTTCTCTTGCTGTGCACACATTCACTTTTTCTCTTTACCACCAAGTAAAGTTGTTTAGTGGATAACAACTACAACTACATTCCATTTTATCTTAAATTTTATAAGGATAAAATATAGTTAAATACCATTGTATAGATGGCAACCTAAAACTGTTTACCTAAATTTAATTTGTAACTTTTGCTTTTTAATGCTAATACTTCAAGTAGACAACATAAAAGGTATAGAAACATTTAACAGAAACACAGTAACCCTTTATTATAGAAACATAGAGTAGACATATGGAATGATAGGGACGCATGGAGATAAGCAAAAAGGGTCCCCTGTATGAACAGCTGCTATACAACATGTCTGGTCCTTTGGTGATATTACCTAAGTTTTAACTCAAGAATAATGTGATTTATGTCAATAATGTAATACATACATAGATATATACATGTGCCTGTATGACTATCTATGTATTTCTATGAAAGAATTCTGATTACCTATAAGATATTTATACAAATAGAGGAACAATACTTTACATTGAGTGAGCATATATTAAAAACAGAAACAAGAATTACTAAAGGAAAAAATGCCTCTGATGAAACATGTGAAACAGTAGTTCTAGTAGCTAATGGCTACAGAAACCATCACAATAGTTATATAATATGCTTTACTGTATATTGTATATTAATGGACACCATTACAGGAAACAGGAAAAACTCATGATAACTAAAAAAAAAAAATCCAAAAAAAGATTCTTTACAAAGATCTTCATTTTGCTACTTGAAAAAGGAAGTTATATGTATTTCTGAAGAATACTATACTCAACAACTCAAATTCGTATTGTCTGTAACACAGAACATAACTCATTAAATTTTTATATAACCCAAACAGGTCATACAGGAGCACAGTTTACATTTCAGCAAGGAAAGTATCTTAACAGTTGTAATTTGTTTTAAAACAAGTTCATGTTTTGTGACAATAATTAAAAGAACAAAACTCTGTACCCTCTTCAATATAAGGTTCTAATATTTTTCTAATTATACAAAAAATTTCCCAAGAGGATAAAGTTTCAACTCTGAAGTTCCTTAATCACAGCCAGGCATAGTGGCGCATGCCTGTAATCCCAGCACTTGGGAGGCTGAGGCAGGAGGATCACTGCAAATTCGAGGCCAGCCTGGGCTACAAAGTGAGTTCAAGAACAGCCTGAACTGCATAGTGAAACTGTGTCTCAAAACAAACAAAGTTCTCAATCAAGAAATACAGAATGAAGTACATTTCTCAAAGCTGTTTTATTTTCACTCTACTAGAATAGAAATATCAGTTTCTTTAAAAATTATTGTGCTGTGTCAGATCAATATACATATGAATACCTACAGAAACATTTATATGGAGCTATGTGTGGTGGTACAGGCCGGTATTCCCAGCACTCTGGGAGGCTGAGGCAGGAGGATCACAAATTTGTCCCCAGCCTGGACAATTTTGCAATTTAGCAAGACTCCATTTCAAAAAATAAAAAATACAAACAGAATGCAGGATATAGCCCAGTATGAAGGTGTTGGGTTTAAATTCTCCAGTACAAACACAAACAGCAACCCCTCGAAATCAAAAACAATTAAACCTCCAAAATTACAGGTGTCCCACACAGTAATGATTGACCTATTATTTTTATTTATTTCTGTAACAACAGTTACATACTGACCCACCTTTATTAAGGCTTGATATAATTTTGGTTTGCGAATCTTTTTGTTTTTTTTGAGGGGAGGGCTAATGGTGGTGCTGGGGTTCAAACCTAGGGCTTCGCACATTGCTAGGCAAGTGCTACCACTCAGCTACATTCTCAGCCCAAGGATTTTGATACAGTGTTAGAAAAACAACATGATCAGAAATGTTTTTCTTCAAAGTATATACAGAAGTCATTTATGTTACATTGTATTTGTCTTTTTAAGGAAGACAAAAGTGACAAATGACAAAAACAACACACATACCGGAGTTTCTGTAGTGGATGTGGCTGGCTGTTGTAAAGACTGCGGGCGAGATTCTTCTGATTGAGTCCTAACCAATCCACTACCATGACCTTTGACAGTATCACCATTGGTAACTGGAGGAT
The DNA here is from genome assembly GCA_004365215.1 of Cuniculus paca. Taxonomy (NCBI): domain Eukaryota; kingdom Metazoa; phylum Chordata; class Mammalia; order Rodentia; family Cuniculidae; genus Cuniculus; species Cuniculus paca. The sequence goes on along the minus strand of RJWT010007379.1, from coordinate 2,526 downwards.
GTTGCTGGGTTAAAGCAGCTTTTAATCTCTGAAATGTAAACACCATTTAAAAAAAAAATGGTTTCCTGCTTCATACCTAAAACTAACTCTCGAAATACTCTTTGCTAGCCAAAAATATCTTATTTGTTAAGGAACACATAAACACGTTTGGCTTTAATATTACTTTCCATGTCATTTCATTGTATTATTATAATTATCAGTATGACAAACAACAGGACACTTGAAAAACTTTCGCTTTGTCTAGTGCTACTGGAAGTCTATACTTCGCTGTTCTTATCAATTCTGAGAAAAAATTAAAAATAAAAATACTATTAACTGAAAGCTTTGTTAAAACATGCAACACAAATTAATCATTATGGATGGTTTCACACCTCTTCTCTGTTACTCAATTCCAATATGTTTCACCAGTCTCTGCCTAGATTCTAAGACCAAAATATCTTCCACATTGAGTCTATTTGATCTCTGATTATAGGTCTGGTGCAGCAGTTACTTGAACAATGACCTGATATTGTATTGTTTGGATAGTGTAGCTATTATACTTCCTTCTAGAATCTACAGGTGTAGTCCTTGAGCCCAAAGTAAGTTTTATTACAAATATCTGAGTCAGAGACATGTCCATTACATTTCCTTAAGGTCCACACTCAGGTATGCACATGGAGGGTGAGAACACCTCCCAATACTTCCCTCTCCTCAAATACTGGTGTGAAAACTGTGTTGCAGTCTATCCAGTGCTTCCCAAACTTAGAAGTAACTGTCTAGGGTATAAGTGTTAAAAAAACCTAGATAATTGGCAGTCTCTTTTCTTCCTTCCTTGCGTAGAGAAAAAAAAGGATGGGCATGAGACAATTTCTCAAAATGGCCCCAAATGATTCTAATACAACTGTTTTAATTTATTCTAAGAACAATTTAGGCCAGCTGTGGAGGCACATGCCTACAATCCCAGAACTTGGGAGCCTGAGGCTGGAGGATTGCCATGAGTTTGAGGCCAGCGTGAACTACAGAGAACTTATCTCAAAAAACAAACAAAAAAATTAGATAATTTTACAACTATTCAAAATTAAGTCATTTCTTTATTTTCATTTATGCGTATCTTCTATTTATTGGTCATTAAAATTTCAACTGAGGCAATAATCATACCTGGATATGTGTCAGGAAAGACTTTCACTCTACTTCTAATTCCTGTAGATTCTGGCTATGATTTTTAAAATGAAGTCAATAGTAAAAATAAGTTTTACTGAGGTGTAAGTTATATATAGCAAATTTACTCTTTACTTTTTAGTGTGTAGTTCTATGAGTTTCAACAAACACATACATGCATCCAACTTTATCCACAATCAAGATACAAAATAGTTCTACACCCAAGAAGCCCTAGGTCCTTTCTAAACATATTCTCCTCCCACTCATAGTACCTAGAAACCCATGATCTGTTTTCTGATTCCAAGAATTTTGTCTTGTCCAGGATTATTGTATCAGTGAAAGCACACAGCATATATCCTTTTTAACCTGGCTTCTTTCCCGCTGCATAATGGACGTGAGATTCATTTGGGCCATTGCTGTCAGCAGCTCTTCAATGTGTTTTTAATTGGATAGTATCCAACGAAACCAGTGATCATTTGCTCAAGGTCACACAACCTTAAACTAGTTCAAATGCTGGATCGGAATCCTGTTTTAATTTCAAAGTGCACATTTTTTTCCATGGCATATTGCATACATTACACAAAGAAAGAGCAAGAAAGATAATCTGAGACTGACTACCTGGTTTAATAATTCAAAAGACAACCACTAAGGGTTGAGACTATCAAGCCTTGTCACCCAGGATGAGGTATTTCCTCTCTCCATTCTGACAGACACTCTTTATGAATTATAAAAAGCACGATACACGTAAAGTCCTAGTATCTTCACTGATTAGTATACACAACGTATTATGGAATCTCATGCAACTGAGAAAACACTTTATACTTAGAACATTTTAACTTTGAACTATCAGTACCTGAACAAACCATTATTGTTGTTGTCACTGTTATTATTATGGTCCTGGGGGTTGAACCCAGTACAATGAGGATCTTCACACTGAGTGCATCTCTGTCTTTAGCTCTTTATATTTTTTTGATTTTTTGAGACAAGGTCTTGTTAAGTTATCCAGGCTGGGCTTAAACTTGCCTCCCAAGAGTGCTGGAGTTACAAATCATTAGTTTTTGAATCCTGATTTCTTCACTTGCAAATTAGGACTAAATTTACCAATTGTAGGAGTTGAAGTAAAAATTAAATACCATGCAAAACTGACTCATAAGAGGATTTCTCAAACATCAATTTCTTTATTTTTTCAAGAATAGCTATTGAGGCATGTTTTTAGCATGAGGTGGGGAGATGTCAAAAAGATCAAGAGAGTTTCTATGTATTTTTGAAGTGAACTTAGGGATCGGATCATCTTAAGCAATATTTGGCCACATATTTTATATGTAAAATAAATCCAAGCCTGTATTATACACTGTAGTTTTCAGAATCCAGACAAGATTCTTAGTTTAT
>RJWT010007378.1:0-27706 GCA_004365215.1 Cuniculus paca | reverse complement strand
GGAAGCAAGTATTACCCTAATACCAAAACCAGAGAAAGACCCAACCAAGAAAGAGAACTACAGGCCAATCTCTCTAATGAACATAGATGCAAAAATCCTCAATAAAATATTGGCAAACAGAATGCAGCAAGTCATCAAGAAGATTATACACCATGACCAAGTGGGATTCATCCCAGGAATGCAAGGATGGTTCAACATATGCAAATCAATAAATTTAATACACCATATCAATAGAGCCAAAGATATGAACCACATGGTCATCTCAATAGATGCAGAAAAAGCTTTTGATAAAGTCCAACACTCTTTCATGATAAGAACCCTACAGAAAATTGGAATAGATGGCCTTTACCTCAATCTGATAAAAGCCATCTATGACAAACCAACAGCCAGTATCACATTAAATGGTCAAAAACTGAAAGCTTTCACTCTGAAATCGGGAACAAGACAAGGATGTCCACTTTCACTGCTCCTATTTAATATAGTGCTGGAAACATTAGCCAAAGCAATTAGACAAGAGACAGAAATAAAAGGAATAAGAATAGGAAAGGAAAAAGTTAAGTTATCACTATTTGCAGATGACATGATACTCTACATAGAAGACCCACAAAACTCCATAGAAAGACTTCTGGATATCACCTATCGCTCTTTGGAAGCCAACTACCTCATCTGAAGTAGCCCAATACAGTTCGTGAAGGAAAGCCATGCCAGCTGAGGCCCCTTTGATGGTCTGTTGTCCCAACTGCCGGACATGCAAGTGAGGCCACCGCAGACTATCACAGATGGCTGAGTCTTGGAGTAAGCTTAGAGATCAACTAAACTGGCCCCAAAAAAAGAGCTGCCTCGCTGGCCTACAGAATCACAGCTAGGAATACATGGTTATTGTTTAAGTCCCTAAGTTTTGGGCTGATTTGTTAGGCAGTACATACGGGGCCATATTCTGTGATACAGCTGATGCATACGGATGAAAAACATAGCAACACGTAAAGTGTGCAAGAGGGCAATTCTAGTTCACCCATGTGATCTGACAGTTCTTAAATCCTTATAAAAATGAAACCATCTGGTTGTTGTCATTTTTAGAAGTGACTGAAGTTTTCATATAACAGCAACTTTTAATATAGAATTGGGTCATTTTATCCAGAAGTGGTCAGGGAAGACAGGATTTGAGCAGATCTCCTGGGAACATAGGATGTGACCAATGCAGACCCAAATCTTGAAGCCACTGGGTCAGAGCCCCAAGTATGTGTCCATGAGGTTGAACTCGTTCCCTTATTTGATCTTTATTTGCTTATATATATTTCTATCATTTTTGCATACCACTTAAAGTTTACATGAAGTTGTTCACTTCATTACTGGGTAAAGTTGAAACCCAAAGTTAAACCATCTGCTCTTTGGGGCAGTAGGAGCTAACATCTGCATCAAGAGCACAGACAGGTGGGGTGGAGGTACTCACTGGCATGGTTTTCAATAAGGAGCCTTTGATAAGGAAACTCAACTACATCTGCATGATACAGACAGGACAGGGTGAGGCTGTTAATTCTATTAAGCCAGTTAAAGTTTTTGAATCTCACCAATCTCCTGAGAGATTCTAGCACACATTATTGCTGTTGCTCTTACAGTCCTTTCTCTAAGTTCAAGAGGTGACAAGACACAAGGCACTTTTCCAGATTCAGGAAGCATATTCTAGCTTTGCTCCTGTGGTGGGGTATAACTTAGGGACAGGAATAAGGATTTCAGGAATAAAATACTGTAAACACACACACACACTGATTCACATACAATTTCACTTTTCCTGAAACAGTAAAACAAATAGAAATAAATGAAATACACTTCTTTACACATAAGTTATGTTCTAGAATCTCATATGCCATTGGCATCTGTGGGTCATTAACACTTGAGTAAATTTATGGGTAGCTTATGCTTTAATAGCCTCTGTGAAAGAGTGCTGTGTAGATTATTTTTAAATATTCAAAACGCCCACAAATATATATAAGGCAAGAATTGAATGTTACTATGCATCAGACATGTACACAGTTTTTTGTAAGAGAAAGAAGGGATTAGTTGACAACACAGTATGAACAAGGCTACTCTTCGTAGTCTAACGGTAGGACAAGGCAAAAGGCAGACTGCCCTGTCAGCTGTATTCTCTTCAGCACTTGAACCTAGGGAGAGTGGTTTCCAAATTTTGGAATAAAAGGACCTGCTTTATAGTGGGCAATTTTTTAGGCCTACATTGAATTATACTTTCAGAATCTGTTGACTGGGAGGACTTAGAGTGATAAATGCTACCAGTGCACCTCAGTAAAGCCTCTACATTTGAAAAATGGCCCCATTTGTCTGTAGGAGGTAATATTATCAGTCTCAGGTGGTCCTTGGAGCTCTGCTGTTGCCTGGTGTCTCTGGTTGGACCACTGAGTTCAGGCTGAGACCGAGAGGAGGATGGAGACTCAGGCCGCCAGCACCAGGAGTGTGTCAACACTGTTAACCCATTTCACAGCATCGGTTTGTTGTGGTTGTTTTTGATCCAACAGCCCATCTTTCCATTCACTGATAGCCAGTCCTGGGGCCAGAAGCTTTTGCTAACATATCCACTGATGCTCTCCGCAGGTAGCCTCCAGACTCCATCTGCTGCGCTGCCTCCCTGCCACCCAGAGCTCCATCAGTCTGAGGCTCTGTGATAGCAGCTATGAACAGGGAATGGAAAAGCTGCAGACTGTATGTCTCCCCTGCCAGGGAACAATGACACTACATGCACTAAGCTAGAGTCTGGCTAAGTGTGCTCTTAATGGCTATCTGCCCTCTGCGATATTGAATTGATGTGAAGAACACCAGACTTTTGCCTCTGAGAATCAATAGAAACCCTTTCTAGTGCAGCTCATGGCTGGCACTACAAAAGCCCTACACTGCTCTTTGGAGCCAAGCACACCACCCTGGAGAATAATAAGAACTAACATGTAGATAAGTACTTTCTACATGCCTGTCATTGTAGTAAGTCTGTTCCATATATTATCTCATGTAATCATCACAACAAGGCTGTAAGTGGTTGTATTATCTCTGTACTCATTTTGCATAAGGAAATTGAGGTATAGAGAAGTCATGGATACAAGGATATGTAGCCAGTGAAACCCAGACTGCCCGGCTCCAAAGGACTACCACAGTCCTTAATATGATCTACAAATGCTACTGGGATGAAACAGCAGTATTTTCATATAAAACCCACTAATTCACTTAATTGCTAACATTGCACAGAATATGGAAGAAATACTGTATGACTTACTGCACTGAGGCTGTCAGTAATATCCATTTAATGATACTAATGTTATTAAATTCTCAACCTCTGCAGCCCAAAAATTCCAGGTTGGAGAGATGTTTATGACTGTCAATAGTGGCACCCAGAGGGACAGTGCAATCTAGGTCCTCTAAAATGTTACCTTGCAGAAAGCTTTCATGTTTGTCTCAGCGCTACACAAAGACAGCAGTTGCATATGCTTGAGCAGTACCTTCGAAGTACTGGGCCTGTTTCCTGGTAAGTTTATTTTCTGGTTGGGCAAATGCTGAATTCTGCCTTAGGCTGGGCAGAGCATCTCTAACTTGGAGACTGTCCACCCAAACTGACCCTCGGTGTGTTTGGATTCAGGGAAGGGAGCTCAAGGAGTTGAGGGTTCAGTGCTATGTAGTATTCACCCCTTCAGGGCTGGACTTCAGCTGTATGTGCCCTCACACTGCCCTGTGTTTTGAAGAAAACCTGGGAGTTTTTGGTCTGAACAGCTCATCTTCTGTACCTGATCAATTATCACTCTAGGGGCACCTTTTGGATATCTGTTTCATTGAAAATGCTCCCTGGGTATTTATTTAGTCAATAAATAATTACCTGTGGAATTAGTAACTCAAAATGGACTTGGGAACATAAACAATGCCCAAAAGAAATGGAAAGCAGTGTCTATTTTGCAGAATCCTCATGACTGTGTACAGGAAGTGGACTGGATGTTCAGGTAAGGTGCACAGGCATGTGTAGCTGTGGGAATTGCCTGAATGGGTACATGGAAGTAACCATCTACAGAGCACTTTCTAACTATCTATTGAGGCAATAATAAGTTTGTAGGAGAAACACATCAGTAATCCCTAGATAGGAGAGTTGGTTTGTGGCAGTCCTAGAAGGGGTAAGCCTGGTGGACTTTTGGGGGAGAAGAAAGAGAGGGAGAGAGAGAGAGAAGAGGGAGTGAGACATACATTCTCTACCTTTTCATTTGTACATGTTTTCTCTTGAACATGTAGCAGCCCTCACCTTTCCTGTCATTTATTCAAGATGAATTTTGATGCCTATCAAATTAGTGGATTTTTCTCTTCTTCTACAAAAGATTCAGACCCCACAACTGACTTCTGTGTGAAGGAGCTTCACAAGTATGCGTGTTCAAGTGGCTACTGAGGTCAGCTTTGTGTATAGTTGGAAGGAGCTGAGCTTAGAAAGCCATGGGATGTGGTAAGGATGGAGGTGAACTAGTAGCACACACTCTGTCCAGAGGAGCAGAGCTGCTCGAATCTAACTGATTATTGCTAAGCAAAAACAACCTTAATTTTTGTGTAATATTTTCCAAACTTTTAATGTTGGTAAGCAGTGAACTAGCTTTTAAAACACTGTAAAGGCTGAACAATCTCATGGGATTTACTTGACAGGCAGCCTGCCAATTTGTAATGTTCATAGGATTTTCTTTAATTTGATAATTTGCTCAAGTTTTTGAGAGACACTGGCATTCCTTACCTGCCACCCCTAGAACAAGGCTCTAAGTCATTTGCCTAATGTAGGTGAAAGTTTCCAATGGTTCATTTACTGCCTTGGGGAGTACTGTTTGTATCCACACCAGAGGTCAGCTAAAAATCGACATGAGAGACAAGCAGGAAACACATTATGAAGACTGGCTGACTGGCTCGTTGTAACCCTAAACTGTGGTCTTATTTGGTTAGGCAATCATAATAAGTGTTGTTAGAACTTGCTTAGTTTTATACTTTTCCTATTCCACTTAAAATATAATGCTATTTGAGGCATTAGGTCTTCTGACAAACTGCAACATTTTATCAATGCAGCTAAGTTCAAGAAGAAATATGAATAGATGCCAAATAGATGATGGAATATTTATATTGTCACCACAAACTCAAGGAATCAGATTTTTCTTTGATTGAATTCTTTATTTCACTTCATGAGGACGGCCTTTAAGAACTAAAAGAACAATGCTATTTTTTAAGATAGAAAATAATCTACACATGTATAAAGTATACAGCAAGTGCCTTTGTGTTTCCAAAGGTCTAGAGAAATCGTGCCATAAAATACTTAATCAAATACTCCACCAAATGAATGTCTCATGTTCTGATGCCTTCTGGTGGTCCTGAGTTCAATATCAAATCATGTTTGATTCTCAGGGAGGACTCACCCACTTTATAAGGATTTCATTGCACGTTTATAAGCCTGGAGGAGTCTCTGAGTTGTAGATGCAGATCCTTGACACTTACAGGGAGGCTGGGGATATTTGAAGAGGAGATTACTATCGTCCCTTGCTTCTTTGCATTTTGATGAGAGGTCTGCTAACTTTCCCCTTTCAAGCATTTGGAGATAATTCCTGTCATTTTAGTGAGCTTGTGAAGGCAATCAATTCATTTCAGGCCAGACCCACTTACTAAGAGAAGCCTTCCTTTGGTCTTAAGCTCTTGGCATAAAATATGAAAACAAAACAAACCTGGTTTCCTTAGTAAATGATCTCTTCTCCATCTCCTTCCTGAAATCAATCTTAGTTTATTAACCAGCTGATTAAGAGAGGAGATCATAGAGAATATTTGTTTACAGCTCAAGAAAGAGTAGATCTTGTGGGTACTGTTTCATACCTCCACCTCTTTACTACTGTCCTTTTTATACCTTGGATGCACCTTTGGTGCCTGAAGCTACTTGGAACCTTTCTTATGATATTTAGGATCTTTAAGAAGATATGGGTGAGGATTTTTAAGGTTCTAGTGATTTTTTTTTTTTAGGAGAGATGAGAGACGTTAGTAAATGCATTCTTATTTCAAGTCAGGGACATGGACGTTATAGAAAGGTTGTATGGTTCTGAGCTACTAGAGGGAGTGATGACTCAGGAATGGGTACTGAGGGAGCAGGAAACGGGCCATGCTGCCTCCCTGTCTGAACTTCTGGGTCCTCTCCACAACCTGATGGAGCAAATCTTCTTTCCTGTCTGGGGATTCAATGGCTGATTTGGTTCTAAAAGAGCCATGAGTTTCCATTACTTATTTGTGAACTTCCTAGAGAAATTTTTCTTTCTAATACTTTTGTCATTGTAGGAATTCACATTATACAAAAAGAATCAAGGCATGACTTCTTTCAATTACTTCCTCTAGCTAAGGATTTGACATTATAAATCATTGGCAGATGGGGTTCTTGTCATTTCACTGGGATAATTCCTGTGAACTGTTTGGGATTGACAGCTTGAAGAAGATACAACTAGCTGCTTTTTCTACTGTCCTTGAGGAGTATGTGTTGGTGGGCTTAAAAAAATCATAATAAAATTCTTTAAGGGAAGCTGCAGTGACAGAAAAGACATAAGAAGTGACATTTTCTGGTGTTGCACTATTTTTGCTCAATAATAATTCTTGGAAAGATAATACCAGATCCCAATTAAAGGAAGATCAACTGGAATAATGTCATTTCTTGAATAGTCATGCTAATCTTAGCAAGGGTAACAACGAGTTTAGAAATTACCAGAAGAAAGCATTCAAGTGTATTTCATGCCTATTTTGGGCATTCCGCATCACAGGGAAGTGGTTGATGACACCCTCCAGTGATACTCGTGTTCAGACATACAGCATCTGTGCTGTGTATAAATTTTACTCCTGAAGGAAAAACTTTTGCAATAGTTTGGCTCTTGAGTGTCCTCTGGGGGCCCATATTTTGTATGGCTGGTCTCCCACATGGCACTCCTGGGGGGCTGTGAAACCCTTGGAAGGTGTGGCCTTGTGGGGGATACTGAAGTCACTGTGTTCCTGTAAGGAAACAGTGACCCCTTGGCCCCTTACTCTTTTCTCTTTTGCTTCCTGGTCATGGGATGAGCAGTTTGGTGCCCCATGCAACCCCCACCCTGCCATCAGCATCCCTATTAGAGGTACAAAGCACAGGGTTGGCCTTATCTTGGTTTGAAAATCTCTAAAACTGTGAGCCAAAATAAATGTCTTCTCTTTATAAATTAATTATCTCAGGTATTTTGCCACAGTTATGGAAATGGATTAATAGAGCTTTTTTTTTGTGACACTGGGGATCAAACTCACGATCTCACGCTTGCCAGGCAGGCGCTTACACCACTGAGCTAAATCCCTGGCCCTAATAGAGCTTTTAAGGCTATTCTGAACTGCTCTCCCAGCCTCAATGTTCTGTGACCAAATAAACTTTCCCAAAGGAAACTCTGCCTCAAATCCAGTATTTTAAATTTCTTGAATCTGGGACTTTATAGATTACTCCCTGCCATTGGTAGCAGTGTGACATTATAGAAAACAAAGTCAATGAAAGCATTTCTCAAGTTCTGCACCACCATTTACATTTTTAAGCAAATAAGGCTTCTATAGCTGGGTACGGTGGTGCACTCCTGTAATCCCAGCACTGGGGAGGCTGAGGCAGGTGGATCATCACAAGTTCGAGACCAGCCTGGGCTACAAAGTGAGCCCAAGGCCAGCCTGAACTGCATAGCAAAACCGTGTCTCAGAAAAAGACAACAAACAAACAAACAAAAAACCAGAAGCGTTACTTACCATCAGTATTTTATACTTGTGCCAACCCAACTCCTGTGCATTGAATGTTTTAGCTTTTAATAAAACCATGAGAATCTTGAGTGAGGTGATTCATGCCTGTAATCCCAGCACTCTGGGAGTCTGTGGCAGGAGGATCTCTCAGTAGAGCCCAAATTGGGCAACTCAATGGCTTAGTGAGACCCTGTCTCAAAATATAAAATAAAAAACGACTGGGGATGTAGCTCAGTGAAAGGCCCTGGGTGCTATAAAAGCAAAGCAAAGCAAAGCAAAGCAAAGCAAAGCAAAGCAAAGCAAAGCAAAGCAAAGCAAAGCAAAGCAAGGCAAAAAACAACACAAAACAACAGCCCATGAGAAAATGAATGACCCACAGCTCAGAATTCATTTTGGTCCTACTGGGACTCAGGATGGAGGAAGCCTTTGGAAATTTAGCTTATTTAAAATTTTAAAAGATGCTGCCAGCAATTAAAAGAGAGAAACAAAAGAAAGCAAAAGAAATTAAAAGTGAAAGCACACTCTGCAATGCGTGAAACATTATCATGACACGAATAGTTAAACAACATATTCACTATGGTTTTTCTAGCATTTAGTCTCTATCTACTTTTAAGTTTGATGCCCATATGTTTGACTTGTTGAGAGACCTATGAAACGGGAAATTTTTTTAAAGACTAATATGTTTAATCAAAAATTAAATGTGTAAGGAAGTGGAAATGTTAATTACACCAATTTGTTCATTGCATGTATTGAGTTATCATGTGGTATCCAGTAAGTTTGTACAATTAAAAGAATAATTAAAAATAAAAGTGCCACCATATCCTCCTAAAAAAGACTAAAACATTACTTACTAAACATAAACTAATTATTATTTGTAACTATGTATTAATCTAGATGAGGAAATAATGGAAGAAACATTAGAAAATCACAAAAAGTTAAGAATTGATGGTCAGCTAAAAATGCCCATGTGTCTAACAAATTCAATACATAGACTAGTTTGGGGAAGAGGTACCCATCCAATTCCATATACAAAATCAAGGTCAGTGAGTGCTCTTTCTTCACATGGAGATAACTGCTGACTGGCGAGTTCAAGCAGGCAGGAAAGGCAGAAGGGAAAGGGTGGGGATGTTCCGAAATACATCAACTGGCAGGGGACCTGGTAGACAGTCAGAACTCATACTGATGAATTAGGCAGCCTTCTTAGGACAGTAGAATCCCAATGATGATTTAACCAGAATAGACTTTATATGAAAATAGTGCAGAGAAGACTAAGGACTGGTACCATTTTAACCAAGTCTATGAAATATGGTATGGATGTTTTACTTAAAAGAGTCTACTAATTGAAGTAAACTTTTAAAATGAAGAATAAGATTTTTTTGTATATCATTTTATGACATAATTTTAAGAATTCCTGTGGTAAAATGATTATATCTCCTGATTGTCATAACAGGTTTCCCAGGGTCCTTTATGCCATTGGACTTCAACATGCTTTACTGAATTAGTGTAATGAAGGCATGCTTTCCAAAAACAAGTCCAATATCAATTTTCATCATGCTGTCTATAAATGGTTATTGCTCTCTTTCTCAAAGGACCACATTGACCAAGAACAGCCTATACTTCTTTGCCTTCTTAGAACCTCTATTTTATCTCAGGATCTTGGAGGTGACTAGAAACAAGACTATTTAGAAAGAAGATTGCTCTAGGCTGACCCCTATTGGCATAAGATTTAAATAGTACAAACAAATACAGTGAATATAATGAAAAATATTCCAGGAAGCAGAGTGGTTAGTTCCAATTTTATCTTTATCACTTGCTAGGAATACAACCATAAGCAAACCACTTACTTCCTTAGGTCCTCAGTTTCCTCATCCGTATAGTGGGAGGGTGGGTAGGAATTAACATCTTGTCTGGCTAGACTGAATAGTATTTTGAGGTTTAAATTCTGTTTCTTAAAATGTTTTTGAGATGAAGCATGGGTAATCAGAGAGTCATCCTTAAGGATGGTCATAATGTTCTTTTTACTTAAGGTACTAAAATTAACAGAAAGAATTAATCACCTGTCATGTGCCAGGCACTTTATTCAGATTCTCACTCAGTTCTCACAGCAAATCTACAGTGTTGTTAGCTCCTTTTTACAGGATTGGACAAGGATCTGAAGGCTAAATGACTGGGAAACAGGAGAGCTGGGGCAAACCCAGGACTGCTTGGTTTCTGGTTCTCTGCCTGACAACTTTATACCTAGATCAGGTTCCCCTTCTAACAACTTGATCTTAAGAAGCATTTTACTCTTGGTTTTGAAGGCCATATAACATTTTCCTCGCAACTGAGTATCTGCAGTACACAATTTCTTTTAAATAGAAATATGTGCATGGCTTTTTCTATTGACAAATATTTTCCATTTGAAGAACTGTGTCTTTCGATGCTTGATACTACTACCAAGAACAAATTTAGAGAGAGGTAAAGCAAATGAAACCAAGTAGATTCCTAAAAGTAGACTAATGATCATCTGACATGTAAGCTCTTGACTATAATTTAAGGTAGTAATAATTTAAAAGACAAAGAAAAGATACCAGGTTCACTTTTAAAAGGAACTCTACTACAGAACAATTTCGACATTAGTGAAGAAACTAAATCCAATTTGTAGATCTAATCATACAGGAAGAAACCGAGGAAGTACATAGAAAGGAAGAAACAAGCAAAATTCAATTGCTTTAGTGCATGAGAAGATATACAATGCAGCTTTTATTGGGTAAATATTTTCATCAGTAACATTCCATTTAGGTCGAATGTGTAGACACAGACACACACATGGCATTTCTCACAACCTGCATACACTCGAAACCTTTGTACCATTAGCCTTGGAGGCAGTGGGGTGTGGTGCAGAAGAGCAATGATTCTGTATCCAGATTACCTGGACACAAAAGCTGACTCTACTTATTACAGGCACATATGTGATCATAGACAAACTAATTAGCATGAGCCCCTCCATTTCCTTATGGTTTCATTATAAGAATTGAGTCAACATGTATGATGTAGCATTTGCTAGCATACGGCATACAGGACACACTAGCTAAGTGTTAGCTATTATTATTACATAACAATGTTCTTAACAAAAGACTTTTGGAACCCTCCCAGCATGCAACTAAAAAGGCTTTCAAAATGACATTTTCTTAGCCCACCAATTGCTTCCACAGGAAGCAAAACTACACACTACACACTGATTAAAAAATTTCAATTTAAAATAAAGCTACACAGACCGAGGAATAATTTTCCAAAATGAAATCCAGAGGTTTCCTTGCTCATTTAAAAAAAAACCTTGCATTATAATCATAGTGACATGGACAAGGACAATTCCAGTTTCTCCCTCCTACTGAGCTCTCTTTTGTCCAATATGAAATCTCGAATTCCCTTCAAGTCCCTTTCTCCCTAAGCCTAGCTAATACTGTGGTCTGCCACTGTTGCCCTTATCCCCACTTCTGTGATGTTTAGATACTTCAAGGCAGACCACAGAATGGCAAGCTCACAACTGAGGATTCCTGCAAGGCTCACCAAGTTAATGGTGATTAGCTGCTACAGACAGGAGCCGGGACCCATGGAGAGGGTCCAAAACAACGGAGCCTAATGTGCATCCACAAAACATTGCATGTTGAGAACATAACCTCTTGTGAGTTACAGCCAGAAGTCTCAAGGTAATTGCATTTTACTGAAATCAAATCTAACAAGTATTTTATAATTAAAGATCATGCTGGTTTTCTTTACTATCACCTGCAACTTAATCATGTACTTGAAGCCTCCCACAAATAGCGAGGCTGTTTAATATTTATTGAACATCCTCAATTAACTTGACATTTCATTACTCTGGAAACACACTCTTTTGGTTTGGCTTCTAGGGGCCTTGAGGAAGACCATTATTTTATTAAGAATGAGGCACAAAAATCTTGTGTGATAATAACAATCATGCTAGGTTACATTTCGCAGGGCTTTTTGATTTACAAAGTGGTTTCACGTACATTATTTTATTTGATTCTCACAAATTCTCTATTAGATTTGCCCTTTCTACTCTGTGGAGTATAATATTCCTTGTTCCACTCTACCGAAGCTGCCCGTTTCTGACATTTAATCTATGCAAGATTTTAAGAGGCAAATCTCTAACTTTTGCAAAGTTATTTTCTGCTGCAACTATTTTCTGCCAACCGTGTCATGAGATGTGGCAATCAAGGCTTCAACAACTGGTCCTTTCCAAATAGCCTATTTCTGGCCTATTCGAGTGTCCAGGCTGGTACCATTGTTCTAGAGGATTATAATAGCAAATAAAAGTTGCTGCAGGTTGAGTATCCCTTGTCTGGAAATTCTTGGGACCCAGAAATGTTTTGGATTTCAGATTGTTTTGAGTTTTGGAATGTTTTCATCTTTATGATGAGATATGTGTGGATGGGGACCTGAGTCTGAACACGCACTTCATTTATGTTTCACATATAGCTAATTTTTTTGAACTGGGGATCAAACTCACGACTTCACGCTTGCCAGGCAGGTGCTTGTGCAACTGAGCTATATCCCTGGCCCACATATAGCTTGTACACATAGCCAGAAGGTACTTTTATTCAGTATTGCTAGTGTGCCTGCATTCTGACTGTGACGCAACTCATGAGATCAATGGAATTTTCCACTAGGGGCATCATGATGGCATTCAGAAAGCGGAAAGTGTTAGATTTTGGAACATTTCAGATTACAGATTTTGAGGTGAGGGATGCACAACCTGTACTCATAGAAAAAGTTTTCAGGCAATCCATAAAATCACAGGTTTGGTTGTTAAGCACACAGATTCAGATCCTTCTGGCATCATCATTTACAGTACGACTTGGTAAACTTCCGGAAAATTTTTCCATTTCTCTAGGGAGGAGAGTGGCACTGCCAAGCCACATCAAGGGAACAGCCTGGATGAAAAGAGAAAGGCAGGGTGATGACAGCTTTCCAGGCTCCCTTTGTTCCTCATCTGCCTGCTACAGGGACCCTTTCCCTGAGCATCTCTGGAGTCTTCTCAGGGGAGGCTCAGACTGTGTTTTCTGGTTTGTGAACTGAGAGGATTAATTCCTGTTTACAGGATGATCATGGAGAATAAACAGGGCGATTCCTTTAGACTGAGGTGCAACAATTGTGGTCCTGTACTTGTCATTCAGAGAGAGGCATGTACTGCTTATGTATGTCACTGTGGATAACTGAGTCATTTGTGCTCATCTTGGATGTGGCTCAGTCAAGGTTTTAAGGGATGGTGCCACACTGAGAGTGACTTTACTTTCCTATAGCTTTTTCTGTCTGTATTCCTCCTAACAAATGCTTCTTGCCTTTGGCCAGTACCAGGCTTCAGGCTTATGTAAGAGCTGTGTGATTGCCCAGGCAATGTGGAACGGCCCCTTCATGTTGAGGGGGCTCCTTCCTGGGTATTCCTCTCTGTTCTTTCTCTTTGTTTGTGATCCCACAAATCACTAGAATTTCAAGATTTCTTCTTTCTCATCAATGTCAAAATCATATCATGGATGGCTTCCATTCTCAACTGTGTGGCTAACTCCAGGCATTCCTGTTGTGTTTTCAAGCTCTGAGTTTACATGGTAAATGCACCTATCAGTCACAGGAGCTGCAGTGAGGCTGATATCCGCCCCCCCATCCCAGTTCCAATTCTGCTAGGCCTGTTGGGTTTACAATATTTTGGTTGCATTCCAATGTGGGGGATGCTGAATGCTCAAAGACACACAAGCAGGCACATTTTCACCAGAGTCCGTGCTTTCCTTTATTCCCTCTTTGGACCTCTCTAATGCTGCATCTTTATGCAATTAGTGTGAGTAGCATGTTTAAATAAGGAAGGTGGTATTCAAGAAAACCATCTATGGGCTAAAAGAAGATAATTTGAAGACAAACATTGAAAGAAAACAGTTTGATGTAGTAAAGTGATATAACACATCAGAATACTGGTATGGACAGCTTTTCTTGTAAACTTACTCTCTAAATTAGGATGCTGCTTTATTGACTGGCTGATACTGTGTTTGCAGAGGATCCTGCAACTAACTGAGTGTTTGCCGGTTGGAGAGTAGGGAGGTGTATAGAGGAATCCGAGCTGTCCTTGCTCCGTTTTGGAGGAGGCGAGGGTATTCTAATGAGTCTGCCAGACAATCAGGAAAGAAACAATGGGAAGGCAGCAATCAAAGCTGTGGAAATCTAGGATGGACATCATCTTCATCTTGCTGGGCTGGTGTGGGCATCATAATGGCTCCTCTGTTGCTTTAAAACACTGCTCAGATAATGGCCTGGCCTCCCACGCATTCCGAGAGGGTGCCTCTAGCTTTACTGAAACCCTATCCTGACCACAGACCTTATTTCCCCCCGCAGCTTTGATACCCTGTCCAGCCAACTTACTCTCCAGAGACACAGTTGCTCTTTCTTTTGCTGCGGCCACAGTGGCTTCAGAACGTGCTTCAAGAGCACCTGAGGACAAAAATCCCTCTGCCTTCCCCACCCGCCTTTCTCCTCACGTCCTTGCATCAGTGAAGTTCTTTAAACTATGGAAACAATCTGGGGGTTGACTCTTGCTCTGAAAACTAACCCAATCAGACTGTAACCAGGAGGTTTTTGGCCAAGTGCCTTGTCCATGGGAGTTGTTGAAGTAGCGTAAGTCATTAGCAAGCCAATGCTAATTGAATTTGATTTCATGTCGCCAGTGTCACAGCAACACAGAGCATATCAATCAAATCTCAATGCTGTGTGCTGCAATCCTTAGGCCCAGTTTTTCTGACAACAAAAACTCAGCCCGTGGTCGAAGTTTGTCACATCGAATTCAGCAGTGGAGTGCTTCCTGGTTTTCTACACAATAAATTCTAGCCCTGACGTCATCCATAGAGCAGAGCTAACACTGAAAATCCTGCATGAGCCACAGGCACAAGTGGCTGATGGGCCCCTCACCAGGGTCCAACAGGTAACCCACCCCAACAGTGACAATCACGCTTGATGTCTTTACAAGATGTGCCAATGGGCAGTTAACTCAATGCCTAAAATGCCACTGTGTCGTACTTTGTTTAAAAACATGAGACCAACATAGTTAAGATGTGGAAAGAGCACATTTCAAAATTTGCCAGTCTTTTCAGTAACTGAAAGACAAATGGAAACTTTGATAGTTTTGCATCAAGTTACATGCTTTATAAGTTGGGGAGATAGGGTGCTTGGTTAAGATAATTTAATACAAAAGATACGAGATCTTTATGGTCTACGATTAAAAGGCTCAGAAGGGTGAAAATGACCCTCTCGAATTCAGCTACAATTTGCTAATGTTTAAACAGCTACTCAGTGAGAAATTTCCTCACATTCTGATCCTTTGTGCCATGCCCACGAGGGGAAACTTGGGAATGTATTTCACAAAGTAACACTGGGACTCGTTTTAACTTACATTGTCATGTTACACCTGGATGAGGAAACATATGAAGTAATTAAGTAAAACCTACTGAGGAAAAAGGGGATTTCAGCTGAATTTAGCTAATTAGTCCCAAGACTGGCCCCAAGTGCAGAAGGGAAAAATATTCCAAGGGGTTTTTTTCCTTACTGGGTTTAATGTAGCTCTGGGCAATGGCAGTGTGATTCTGCTGGTTGTATCTCATTACCCTCAAGAGCACCCTTTTTTCCTCCTGTGACCTGCACTTAAAGGGTGATACCATCGCCTCATCAATTGCCAATGCCACCAGTTCAATAGCCGGCTATCACAGTGGGGCATCTTTCTCGATGACAGGCAACTGCAGGTCTTGGCTTGCTCCAAAAATAGCCTGCTCGGCAGTACAGGCTCATTCCCAGATTCCTTGTTGTCTGAGCTCAGGCAAAGGATTTTACCCCATGCTTTCTTTGGGATATGCTCATAGTCAAATAAAGATTGCATTTCCTGTGACTTTGATATTGAGACATAACTAAGTATAACATTTTCATTAATATTAGTGCCTATCCTTTCCATTTTCTTTTAAGACCAGTGACACTTGCCTATATAAATGTTATCTATGCTTCCCCATCTCGTTGAATTTAGCAGTCTGAATTTTAAAGAGAGAAAGAAAAAAGGAAAGAGAAAGGGAAAGAGAGAAAGAGAAAGAGAGAGAGAGAGAGAGAAAAAGAGAAAGAGAAAGAGAAAGAGAAAGAGAAAGAGAAAGAGCAAGAGCTTTTTCATTTAGTATTGCAAGGTACAATAGAAGTTCCTCTAGGGAACTTGCTTTCACTAAACCCTACCAAATGTAGTAAATTGATATCTCAGGTGGTGATATGTTAGAGTTTAGAATTCCTTCCCCAGATACGGAAAGGAAAGTCCTCAGCGGGCTCTGTATTATGCAATACAGTGTAAGGCAGAAACCAGGTAAGGGCCCCGGGCAGCAGGGAGAGGTGCAGAGATGGGTACCCATCAGGAATGAGCCCGAAAGGATCCGCACGCTATTTCAGTGAGGATGAGGGCTCAGTGAGCATTTGCTGCACCTGCACTGGAAAGCCTGCCGGGCACATTTGCCTTTTCTGCAGCAGGACAGGTCTGTACTGAGGTCTGCTCCTCCCCGTTTTTCAAACTGCAGGAGCGTGACACTGTAGGGGGTGAGCCTCACCATGGTGAGCACCAGCACTGCCCAGCACAGGTATTCAGGAATCTGAGGCAAGAGGGTCAGTGCAGGCAGACTTTGTCTCAAAATGAAAAACAAAAAGTGTTGGGATTTTGGGATTCCACTGTGGTAGAACATTCCCGAGGTTGATCCCTGGTATCAAAACAAAACAAAGCAAAACAAACCCCAGAACAGAACAGAGCTGAAAAGAAAGAAGCACTTTTCTTTAATAAATTGAAGTGACAGTTTTTAAAAATAAGAGGGTTCATATTTTTGTCTATTATGAGTCAAAAGGGAATTTTGACAAAACGCTTCCTAACTTTGGGTATTATGTGCCGCCTGGCATGATAACATTTGACTACAATATCGTTGCTAATGGGAAGTAGGGAATAGCTCAGTGTTACAGCACTTGCCTAGCATGTGCAAGGTTCTGGCCGCCAACCCCAGCACAACAAACAAAGCAAAACTCAACAACAACAATAACAACAACAAAGACGAGAAGTAACTTAGGCAAAATAAGAGATACGGATCTAGTTTTTAAAATGCTTTTAACAGTGGTAACATTTTCAAGTAAAACAGTCAGACTAGAGAATTCTATCCTCTTTTGAAGAGAACAGTTCCTTCCAAACTCTAATAATTAAATTTATCAGGCTTTTTAAAATTGAAAAGAATTAAGATGCCATGTGTTATGTATCAACTTCCCAGGATCAACGTGCTCATTATGTATTTCAAACACGTACTAGTAAAAAAACTAACCAACTAGAAAAAAATAAAATGAAAAGAAGCAAGTATTACAGTGAAATATACAGTAAAATACGTTCTCTTACCACCCAGTACTATCAGTTCTTGCGTCTGCGCACAATAGTCTAGAGGAAGTATAGAATCTGAGGAACAAATGATTAGTCATAGCATAGCGGAGATTCTTTGTTTAAAATTTAGACAACATCTATTTAAAAATCTTTCTTTTGCCGACAGTGATTTAACCACGGTTTAGGAAACACTCTGTCGATACCAGCGTCAGCCACACGATGGCACCAGTAACTACAGTACAAAACAGCGCCTTGGGCAAGAAACTAAGGCATGCGTTTCCTTACGCGTTATTTTCTATTTTGTTCATGATTTTTCTTTCTATCCACCAAGATAATAAGCATTTGACATCAATTTATTTCTATTTTGTTAATTCAAAACTGTAGTACAATCCCCAGAACTTACATACTTTGAAGTTTATTTCCGAAAAATCAATAATAAAATTTAAAATGATGTGTTTTCAAAAGATTCATTTATTAGCCTTCACCTACCTCACATAAAAAAATTCAGCGGAAGAGTAACAAACAAAATGTATGCATTGAAGACTATTTTTCAGACCCTATGGTGAGTTGCAAAGCGTAGACAAATTCATTACACTCCTCCATGCATGCAGATAGATGTAGGAGCTGTCATACACTTCAGTCCTAATCAACACCGCTTTCTAGAGTTCTTTTCTTATGTGAAAGTTAGACAGAATAGACAGTCCTTCCCCCTGAAATTGTACGAGTCATGTTTAATATTTGCGTTATATAATTACTTTTTGGCACACCGTAAGATTAATGAAAATAGCATGTCACCTTTCTTCATGAAGGGAAACCAGTCTTAGAACTCCAATTCTTTCACAGATGTATTCTGAACATACAAGGTTAAAAAATAAACATATTGTGATTGTAAGACCAACTTTTTCCCTTGAAATGGTTTATCATAATATTATGCTTAATTATGCAAATATGCTGGAGGCTTTTTTATGGGTGCATCAGCCAAATTCAAATACATTAAAGATGACAAATACATATTCATTTACACATTCAGCACATATATGCCTGCATGCAGCATTCTATCAAGTTAACAAATAATGGCATCTAATGATACAAATGCTAAAAAGTGAGAAGGGACAGAACAAACTGTTTGACAAATGCTTGCAAAGAAATTCTTCCAGTAAAAATAACTTTAACGTTTAAGGAATTACTTTTTTTTTTTGTGGTCATTCTATATGTCATTCTTTTAGGGGGAAAAAGAATTTTAGTTATAAAGATGGAAAAAAGATTGGTATTATTTTATTATACTTAATAGCAACTGCAGGTTTCTATTGTTAAATATATATGCTGTTCTTTTTAAAAGTGTGTGAGAGGGAGGAAAGAATTTAAAAAAAAGAGATCCCAATCAAGTACTTTAATGAGATCTAAAATATCCAATAAAAATTTCAGCTGTTTTCAAATGTTTGGTACAGAAAAAAACAGCTGAATATACAGCCAAGGAAAGAGAAATGTGCATCTCTTTTGTAGTTGTCAGAGTCATATTTGTGAAAAATGCAACATGTAATTTTCTACTTATAACTTCCCAGAGGTCTTTTAAATTATTTTAAACAAAAATATCAAAATTTCAGAATATTTGAGCGCAATTGAGAGATCACCAGCTGGTTTCCACGATGACTAGGGGCTTAGAAAACAGCACACATTTTACCTGTAAGATCAGTGTCTTTCCATTTGCTATTTCAATGCAACACATCAAACTTGGGAATTAATCTTATCCCCACACATCAGAAAGTAAAATGAAAATTTTTTGTATATAATAAACTATCTTAAATTGGTCTCACTTTGTAAATGTCATCATAGTGGACTTGTTAGCAAAAAATAGCTTTACTATTTTTAATAAATTCCCTAAGGCTACACGCTAATATATGCACTCTAATTTCATTCATTCTTAATGTGTTTGAATATAGTCTTTTTAGCAGCATATTTTACCAAAGCATTTTACATATTTTGAAAACTTAATAAAGTAAATATGAGATTAGATAAAACTTAAAATAAGACAAGTTTACCATTGAGTTAATTAACAAAATCCCAAGATTAGACCTCCATAATAATAAGAATTTCAATTTATCATGGTCTATTAAATTTTTCCCTCTCATGTATTGTGACAGAAAGTAGATTGATAGATGCTTTACTTATACAATCGCATCTCAATGGTTTCTATTCATCCTAGCAACAATGTGTTCAGTTAAGAAACACTCTGAAGTGCCTGCTAGAGGTAAATCTCTGGTGTTCTTAGGTGAGGAGTTTCATAATGGGGACATTTTGGAGAGGTTATGATTTGTAATATTTGGTAAAATGTGAAGATATTCATAGGTGTACAACTGGGACCCTATAAATATCCCAAGGAAACTGCAAATATTTCAGTAAATATTTGTTCTTATAAATGCAATTATAAACTAAGATTTTAAGTGTTCACTGCACTCTAAGTGATAACGTTAATTCAAATAATGCTAACATATTAAACACAACTTTCTAGTTTATTTTCCTGAGAAAAGAAGTTGTTGCTATTCTCACGACCATATATATTTTGCTAATTTTCATCACGTTTAGTGTCCTCTGTATCCTTGTTGCAATGACTTAAAAAATTACAACAATTTTGTTGGGCTCCTATTATCAGAAAATTTTCATAAATACATGCTTCAGCCTAAAATGGAAACACTTTCCACCTGAATTAAGCTGCTTTGGGGAGTGCTGTCCAGTGCTGAATTTTGTTTTATTTTGCTTTGTTCTGCAGAACTACAGGTTTTGAACACCTGAAAGGTGTTATAAAAATTCGATTATCTGTATTCTATTTGGGATACTGAGAAAAGGAAGAGCTGGGAATGATAGATTAGTAAACAGGAGAATTTACCCATTTATATTACAGATTTATGGTTAAGAAACCCTTCTGAGTTGCTAAAACCTTGGGTTGCAAAATAAAACAATGCTAGGCTTAAAAGCTCAATGACAAATTACCTGACAGTTTCTGACACTTGGTCTATAATTGGTTGAAATGTGTTTTCTTTCATGGTACTTCCATTTCAAAGGTAGCACAGATATTTGCAGTACCTTTGAATGAAAGTAGGAAAAGAGAGATACTGCTTAAGAATTGTGAAAATAAGACTGTTGTGACTTTATCTTTCGTGCATCGTATTGTTTTCCTTATGATAGGCAGTAAAGTTTCAGAATAAGAGGAGGTTATGTTGCTAAATTAATATGATTTGTGTCCTTGCTTTGGGAAAACCCATCAAAATTGTGGTTTCTGTGGAGAACCTTATTGCTACCCCTTCCCTCCATTTATCTTGCTCAATTTCTGAGAACTGACTTTGGGAACTCTTCCTATTCTTACTACCCACTTCTTGTCTGAATTGCTCCCCCTTTTCTGGCCTTGGTTATATTATCTCAATAACTAAGAAGAAAAAATGAACATTCAATTTTGTCCTAGGAAATTTTTTTCCTCTCTTCATCCTCTCTTTTGGAATCCATTTAGCTCTCTTTGGACTAGAGATTTTCTCAAACAAAAGGCATCTTTGGCCCCAAATAAGTCAGGTAAGCAACAGCTTTTGGAAAACCCAAACAACCCACAGACTCAGTTCCTTTAAATGGAAGCTGCTGTGTTATTTTGGGATTGTGCTTCCGAAGACCATTCGTAACAAATAACGTCAATCTGGCCGAATAACTGAAATGCTAAGTACTGCTCGGTTTAACTTGGCTAGTAACCTTACATCTTACTTTTTCCAACCAACTTAGGAAAGGAAACTTTACAAAAGGTGAATATTCAGGGCAAGTGTATGAAGGAGGGAGGAAGGAAGGGAGGGGAGGTGGGTGCAAACAATTGAGATGTGGGATGTGTCTGTAGCGACTCCCCACAATGAATGTAATCATTATGTACCAATACAAGTAAACGTGTACTAATAAAAATAAAAATGAAGGTGAAAAATCCCCCAAAACCCAAAACAACAAAAAGTTATCACTGTAACAATATAAAACTATTGATAATAGTAGACATAAGATAATAATGCAAATAATATTGACAGAAAATAGAAAATATAATAAATAGTAGATTCTCAAAACATAAGAAATGTACATGCATTATCTCATATCCTCCCAATAACTATATGAAGTCAGATTGTTTTGAAATTCTAAGTTTAAAAGTTTAGATTTCATAAAGCTGAAAAAACTGAAGAGCTGTGGAAGTGTTTGATGAAAGGCATTAATGGAGACACATTTTAGCTAGTGGATTTGTCTGATCTTGGATTTTATCATTTCCTCAATCATCCTTTCATCCCCAGAGGTGAGAAAGGTTGGAAAGGACAGAAGAGAAAGGGACTAGATTTACTACCTCCTTCGACAAGTAACAAATACATAGACAACTGAGGTTTTTTTTTTTCACTTTCACTTTGTCCGGGCATGAGAACAAGATTGCGACGCATGGAGTGATTTTACATAACTTTTTTAACTGGAAATTTTAGGATTGGAGATCATCAGAACATCTTGTTCAAAGAGTACTTGTCATTAATCAGGGTAGTTTCATTTGAGTTAGCAATTCTAATACTCATCTTAAAGACAAGAAGGACTGTAACTTATGCCTAAATGTAGATAATGAAATGAGCAGCTCTCCCTGGACGAGTGTCCGGAGAATGATCACATGTAATCCAAAAAAGACTTTTCTTTTATCAACACTTATGCGGAAAAGCTCAAAAAAACTTGATAAAATGCTTTAAAGGAAAAGTAAGTTTCAAGATGGTAAGACAAGTTTTTTCATTTTACTTTTTGAATAAATTTAAAGATGTTCTATTATTTTAAGCTTGGAGGCTACATGCTTGTTCCACCACAAGAGGGTCTTTAAAAATAAAGTCACATTGATCACCGAGACACAGATTCTTAACAAAAACTCTGATGCTAAAGTGAAAGCTGACAGTAAATAGTGACCAAAAAGATCTTGTATGTGATTTTAGTCAACGTACTGATTTCAGTGTGGCTATGTCTCAAAAATTCATTCTCTTACTTGAAATCACTAGATGTTAAGACAAAGAAGGAATAGTTGAAATCAACTCATTTGTTCTCCTCTCGCAATGATCAAGGAGTAGTTTCGTTGATACAAATTTGTGAATAAAGGATCATGCATGCAGAGTTCTTTGTGAGTGAGTATATTGCTGTGTCTTTGCAAGGCAGGAGTGTCTTCAGCTAATCATTACCCTGATATCTGGTATTCACTTCTTTAGGTCCTGAATGCTAGGTGCAAGTAACACAAAATAAACCTAACCGCTAAAAGAGATTTAACACAATAGGAAATATAAAGAGATGCTTGCTTTCGTTATCTGCCAAGTGCCCATTACAGGAAAGATAACTTCTTTGTGATGTTTACTGCTCCAAGATGGTGGTGAGCCATCAGTCATTGCTGAGCATCTGGAAGCAGAAAAGCTTTTCCTAATGCCGGCTGTTGTATTCTCAATGCCACCAACTGAAACCTAAGTTCCTGGCCTCTTCACATCTTTAAGAAAAAGATGCTAGTACTGATTTTTCTGTTAAATGCCAACCTGTCATCGCTTCCCATTAAAATAAAAATAACAACTTTTCATTCCAAAGTTCTTTGGATTCTTAGTGGACGCTGTATTTTTAAAATGAGACTTATGAATACCACACTTATGATCATTCTACCTACTTTTTGTCAGTTCTCAGTATTTACTGACTATTGAAAGAGCCATAATTACACCAAGTGAGGAGTACAGAGACTCAAAGTAGCAAGGAAAACAGTGACACCTACAAAGAAAGAGATAAAGAGAGACAGAGACAGAAACAGAGACAGAGAGACAGAGAGGAGTCAAAAAAAGTTCAGTTCTTTTTTTATGACATATAATTCCCTGGGAAGTAGTACAGTACTGTTGTATATGTCAGAAAGGTGCATGGAAGAAAAATGATTTTCTTGGAAGACAATTCTAATAAATAGGCATGGGTATTTTCACTTGAACATGAGGCATAAACACAAATCATTATGCTTTCTTTGTTCAACAAATTTGCTCAACACATTGTGAACTTCATAGTTCTACACTTATTACATAGGGAGATAATAACCTTTGTAAGTACACCATGAAGGAGGGGGAGGGGTGTGAAGATGCTGTTTTTATAGAGACCAAGTACATATCCTGGGGTGATATGGCCAAAGGAGTCATTGAGCTCGTAGTTTCTGATTCAGTTTATTAGGATTCTTTATATTTTATCAAGTAGAATATTATACATATTACAGATCAGAGGTTGATGGTACGTGTTGGTTAGGAGGTGTGTAATGGGAAATAGGAATATGAAGCCTACCAGATCCTTTCTCTGCTTTTTGTCTTACTTGGGCGTCAGAGGCCTGCCATGTGAGAAGTACCACACTGCTCTCTGTAGGCTTCTGGCTTTTCATTATATTCAGCCATTGGACAACGTACACTTCTGCCCCAGATGAGATTTGCACAGTGCTGGTGGTGTCCGCATCTCTCTAAGACTTACTTTCGTGGTCTTCCCGACCTCCCTCTCCAAGGTTCTAGTCCACAATAGACTCGCCTGAGGTTGTAACCCTTCCTCTGTTGCTAGTTCTGAGTCTTCTATGTCCCTGGCTTTTTTCTTTCGCCTTGCCTATATCTGTGCACCTTGTCCCTTCATTATGATGCATCACCATCAAAAATGTATATCAGAATAGAGATTCCTCAAAAACTAACCATGGAACTTCCATTTGACAGCCTACAGAATGGGAAAAAATTCTGCCAGCTACTCCTCGGACAGAGGATTAATACCTGCAATATAGAAAGAACTCAAAAATACTAAGTCCCTCAAATGAAAGACTCAATAAAAAGTGGCCAGTTGAAATGAATAGGTGTTTCCCAGAAGAAGTACAAATGGTCAACAAATACTTGAAAAAACATTCAATGTTTCTGGCCACTAGAGAAATGCAAATTAAAATGATATTGAGATTCCATCTTACTCCAGAAAGAGTGGCTATCATCAAGAAATCAAATAATAACAAGTGCTGGTGAGACTTCAGGGGAAAAGGAACCCTTCGACGTCATGGGTGGGAATGTAAACTAGTATAACCATTATGAAGATAAGTTCAGAGATTCTTCAAAAACTTAAAACTGGAAATTCCATTTGACCCAGCTACCTCCCTTCTAGTTATCACCCTGAAAGTGTCAGACACCATACTGAGGTGATACATGCATACCCATGTTTTTTTGTAGCACAATTCAAAACAGGTAAATCTTGGAAGCAGTTTATATGTCCATCCACAGACAAATGGATGAAGACAATGTGGTATTTATGCACAGTGGAGTACTACTCTGCCATGAAGAAAGATAAACTTGAGTTATTTGTAGAAAAATGGATGCACCTAGGCACCGTAATGTTAATTGAAATAAATCAGACATAAGAGCTTAAATATTGCATGGTTTCTTTTATATGAGAAACCTGAAATATAAAGAAATTGAGAAGCAAAATAAAAGAAAACAGGAAAATGGAGATAGATCTTTTGCAAAAGGAATGGGGATCAAGAGATGCAAGGAAGTGGGAAGGAGGGAGAGAGAGGGGATGAACAAAGAATGAGGATGTACTATGTTCCTTTTTCAGCTCCCTGGGAGGAAAGTAATCATTGTGTACTGCAAACATGCATTAATAAAAATAAAAAAATGCATAGCTCCAATGTAACACTGACAAATCCAAATGGAGAGCCTGTCTATGAAGCAGCTGGTCTTTATATTTCAAAATGTCAATGTCATAAAAAAAAAAAAGACAGAAAACATCCCAGATAAAAGGAAGCTAAAGAGATATGACAACGAAAGGCAGTGTGTGATACCGAACTGGATCCCAGAAAAGTCTCTTTTTTTAAAAAAAATCTTTTGCCATGAAGAACTAACCAAGTAGGTGAAATGTAAATGAGGTCTGTGCATTAGGTAATGCATACTGTTAAATTCCTGATTTTGATGATTGTAGGGGCACTTTGAAATATTGAAGGAAGTAAAAGAACATCATATCTTCCCCTGACTTGCAAGTGGAGCAGAGAAAAATGCGTACGTACACATATACATGTGTACACTTACAGGTACGGCCAGGGGGGAGGAGCATGGGAGAGGGATGGGAAGTGGAAAGCAAAAGTGATAAAGTGCTCACAAGTGGGAAAGCCGGGTGAAGTGTGCATAGTAATTGGTACTAGTCTTGAAAATTTTCTGTAAATCAAAAGTTATTTCAAAATAAAAAATTATTTAAAGAGTTTTCCAAACTTCTAGCTGAGTATGCTGCTTATTCTTTGTGAGGACCTCCACTGAACTCGAACCTAAGGTCCATGCTTTCTGATATCTGTTCAAAAATGATCTCATTCTGTTTTTTTTTTTGGTGGGTAGAGTCTCGCTCTTGAACCCTTTTCTTGCTTCAGAGCCGCCTCCACCAGCCCTGGGCCATGGTGCACAGAGAAGAGGGCACGTGGCACATCAGGTCAGCAGCTGCGTGATCAAGGTGTCTCTGAAAGAACCCAGAGGGCTAGCCCTGCTGTCAGATGGGTTCCCCAAACACGTGTAAGTTTCTAACTTTCTTGATGTTCTTGACAAGAAATTCAGCTCAGTAATATGAAGTATTGCATATTTGATGACATATTGAACCATACGCACACTGAGAAAGAGTGTTCAGTACATTATACAATCTCTTACTTGAATTCCTGCTTCATGGATCTAACTCTGTAACACTGAGAGTAATATCTTAGCATATCCTCACAGGCATGATACAGAGTCATGTCTATTACATAACTGGGTGTACACTAGGATAGTAGACTCAAACAAGCAGCACATTTATGACTAGACTTTTCCACGTGGTCAAAGATAGCAAAGTCAAGATTACTAGTGGTTTGGAAGATCTTACCATGAGCAAACAGTTCAGGTAAACATCATCAACAAGATAGCTTATTATCAGCATGTACCACTCTCTGACGGAAGGCACAGGAAAGAACACAGCATGACTTCTCTGATACTCAGACTAAAACGGACATCATCAGTCTATTCATGAGAAAACATTAGCTAGTCCCAAAGAGAGGTGAATGTTATTCTACCTAATATCTGACCAGTACTCAACAAACCAGCAAATGCCTGTAAGACAAGAAATACCAAAAACTCTCAGGGATTAAAGGAGCATGTCATTAACTGAATGCAGTGTAAGATTCTGGATTGGATCCTGGAAGAGAATAAACAACACATTAAAGGAAAAACTAGGGAAATCTGAGTAAGATCGGTACTTTATTAGCAGTATTGTATAGTAACAGTGTCAACTGACTGGTTTTGTTTAAAGTATTCTGGTTATGTAAATTATGAACACAGAGGAAGTTAGCTAAGGGGTCTATACTAGGTTTGTACCTTCCAATAACTCTAAAAATTATTTTGAAATAAAAAAAAATAGTGCTAGCAACTAATTCTCCCTAATAGAAACATAAAATCCTAATTGAATGTCTCCAATTTTGTGGAATAAAACAGAGCACATCGAGTCCTAAAATGTTATTTTATACTAAACATAAACATTTTGAAATTTTAGACTCATACTCTAGTTGATACTTTTAGACAGATATGGAAATGCAGTTGCATAAATTTATATTTACACAAAATAGGGTATTTACTTTAAATATCTTTCAAGGGAATGAAGTGCTGTATTGACTATTTTCCTGATATTTCTTTTATTTCTTTTTCTTTTCTTTTTTCTTTTGTTTGAGACAGAGTCTCTTTATGCAGTTCAGGCTGGCCTTGAGCTCACTTTGTAGCCCAGGCTGGTCTTGAACTTGCAATGATCCTCCTGCTTCAGCCTCCCGAGTGCTGGGATTACAGGTATGTGCCACCATGCCCAGCTTCCCCTGATATTTCAATCATCCTCTTGACTGACATTTAGAATAAGAACCAGAGGAACATACAATGCAAGAAGTGCAAACTGATGAGCCGAGTAGTTCTTTTCTCACATCTCTGTGAAAGTCTCAGGGGAGACACCCCACGAGATTGGAGGCATCTCCTTCTGCAATATGATTCTAGTATTTCATGCTGTTTCCATCCACTAGGAACAGGTAGAAGACTACAGTTTACTCTCTTACACAGGAATGGAAGGAAAGTTGGACTTATTCATGCTACATGTTAAGCCTGCTCCTGAGGCCAAATGTACTTTTAGGTAGTGTCATGATGAGCAGCGTACTGCTCCATGGCTCTGAGAGGACCATGTAAGACAAACAGAGGCCCACCTGGTTGTAGGAAAGAAGTATTGTGTATTTTACTTTTAATGGTTAGTTGGGCAAATAATTCTGAAATTCTAAATCAGTGATTTCTATAATAATATTATTTTATTTACAAAGATATTTAGATTTAGTGTTATATAAGTTTATCTTATCAGGTAAGTTATCACAAAAGCTATTATTAAATCCTTTTCAAAAGGGTGTCCAAGTTATTTCGAAGCTGGTTGAAGGTTTAATCCAACAATGCTTAATGTCTCTTTGCAAGATCTCCGATGTTTTTC
>RJWT010007377.1:0-27709 GCA_004365215.1 Cuniculus paca | reverse complement strand
AGCCATTGGGGGTGGAGAGGGGGAGCCGGCCCCGGGAAATGCTGGGCGCGCTGGGGGAGGGCATTGAGGGGTTAAAAGCCATGAGTCGAGGCTGAAGTAAGCAGCTGGCTGTTGAAGTCGTGCGCCGCCGCCAGGACCCCTCACTCAGGTAGGGGGGCCGAAGGGGTGCGAGTGTTAGAGGGGGAGGGGAAGAGAGGAGGGGTGGGGGAGGGGGCACAGGGAAGGCAGCGCATCCCCAAGGTGCGAGAGGCGCAGGAAGAGAGTCCTGCAGAGATGGAGGAGGATGAAGGGTGCAGAGTGATCAGAAATTTAGGGGAGACTCGGCGTCCCCAGAAAGGGGCAATGGGATCTGAACTGGAGAATACAGGACAGCTCGGAAGCGGAGCATGCACGGTGAGCCCCTTTCCAGGAGGGAAGGGGAGCAGGCTCGGCCTCCTCGGGCTAGGGGCAGTCAGCAGGAGCCTGGGGTGCACCCTGGGACCCCTCCCCAAGAATGGAGTTGGAGAAGGGGCTGATTCTAGGTAAGGGCTTTCCACGTGAAATCAGCACGAGGGGAGGGGAGGCTGGAGACTGGAACCCACAGGAGCAGTGAATTTCAGATATGGGGGTTCTGGGGTCACCACCCAACACCTCTTCACCTTCCCCCAGGTCCTGCCCACCCTGTCCCCTGCCCCAGAGCTGCCATGTGGCCCCTGGCCGCTGCCTTCGCCTGCCTGACCGTGGCCTTGTCAAGAGGTAGGTATGCACGGGGGCGGAGGCGCGGTGGCCACTCACCACCGTGGTGGGAAGGGTCAGACCAGGCGAGGGGGTGTGGGTCCCTGAGCTCCACCCCCACCCACTCTGCTCCACCTGCAGCGCGCACAACCCCAGAGCTTCCTCTTGTCCCTGCATGACCTGGTTTCCCGCTTGGGGTCAGCCCAGTGACCCCAGGTCCCTGCCCTCTGACCCCAGGGATGACCCATCTCCAAGGCGCCCCCTCCTCAGGTCCAGCAACACCCCTGCAGCATCCTCTCCCCTGTCCCACCTCCCCACAGTCAGGGGCTCCGAGGGCCACAAGGGCTGCTGTGACTTGAGCCAGTGACTTAGCTTCCTTGTACCTACAAAGTTTATTTCTGTAAAATGGGACCGACCTCTGCATGGTGACCACCAAGGGCCACTGTGCCTGGGGAAATGGGGACACGGAGTTTGGGCCATAGGGTTCCATTTCAGGGCCCTCTCAGTTGTCCTTCCCTTAAGCCTGGGGGTGGCCCCTACCCAGGATTTGTCCCCGAGGAGTCCTCCCTGGCCTTCGCAGGCAAGTTGTATGGAAACCCAATTCATGCAGCACTGGTTCATTCATTCCGTAAACAGCTGCTGAGCACCCGGGCCGGCACTGCGCTGTGTGCCACACAAGCAGGGACACAGTCCCTGCCCTCAGCACCCCGCGCCTAGCTGGGAGGGATGCATACATTATTCAAACAATTACTCAAATAATTAGCTAACAGTTAATTACCGCTGTGAGGTAAGACGAGGCCTGAGGAGCCACGCCAGGAGCTGAGATGCTATGGCGATGCCCAGCCTGAAGAGCTCCCAAGGATTTTGCTCAGGAGCAGAGGGCTGGAGGAGGGGTTCCCCAGGTGCCTGGCAGCCAGACCTTCCTCTCCTGTGGGTGGGGTGGCTTCTCTCCCTTGGCAAAACTCCCAGTACTCACACTCATGCTCCCTCTGGGTGCCACACCCCAGGATTAGGAGCCCCACATGCTACATCTTGTGGGATCCTCAACAGCGATGAGGTAGGTCCACTCTACCCCAGTCTCAAGCTGGAAAGCCCACGACTTTAAGACAGGAGGTCCTGCCCCACACACATGGGCCGTGCTGGGTCGGGGCCATGATACAGGTTGTACATGCACCCTGTCCAGACCCTGGACTTAGGGATCTGCGAACTGTGTTCATAAATGCTGGCTTAATGAGCTTCTTAAACTCAGCTCTTTTTTTTTTTTAACTGAAACAAAAGCGCATTAAACAGTGGAGTTAGGCAGGTGTGGTGGTGCAGACCTGTAACCCCGATACTCTGTGAGGCTGTGGCTGAGGCACAAGGATCACAAATTCAAAGCCAGACCAGGCAGTTTAACAATTTAGCAAGATCCTGTCTGAAAGTCAAAACAGAAACAAAAGGGCTGGTGATGTAGCTCAGTGGGAAGGCCCTGGGTTCGAGCCCTAGTATTGCAAAAATTAAACAGAAAGATGCTGAGATAGATAGATAGATAGTAGGGGGCTGCACAAATGCAAACAAAATGGTATGTTGCTTGGTTGAATCACTTGAAATTGTGGATAGCGACCCCTTTGATCTCTCTAAAGTAGCCACTCCAGATGGCTCAACTTTGTAAATGCCAGGTTGCCTGCTGAGGGCTCCTACTTCCTCCTGCTTTTAAAAGTGAGCTCAGTGAGGATCAGAGAGGGTAGAGCTTAGAGGACTGGCCTCACCGTGAGACGTTTACCCTCAAGAACTGCACAGCGCAGCTCAATCTTCGAGTTTGCAGTTCAGTGTCACTGACATCCCATCTCTAAAATGATCGCCCACCCCTGCTTCATGCTTCCTGCTCCAGATTTTAGAAGCTGTGGGGCCACTTGCAATGTTCAGCTGTGGGTGAGGAAGTCCCCAGGGGAGAAGGGACCTCCGATTGCAGCTAATCACCAGTAAGGACTTTGCTCTTGCAGAGAGCCGGGCCCCTGCCACCCGCTGCAGTGCAGGTTTGAAATGCGGGGTCTTATTGAGTCCTGCGACCACCACGCGTGGTGAACTGGACCCTCAGCCCCCTGCACCCAGAGCTATCATATCTTGGGTTCAGCCAAGTGTGGGCCAAAAATATTCAGGAGGATGTTGTATCTGTACTGAACTTGCAGATTTTTCTTGTCCTGATTCCCTAAACAATACAGTAGGACAACTATTCGCACCACATTTTGCATTTTATTAAGTATTGTAAGTCATCTGGAGATGATCTAACATACAGGGGAGAGTGATGTGGGTGATATGTAAGGACCTCACCATTGTACACAAGGAACTCCAGCATCTCTGGATTTTGGTATCTGGGCCAGAACCAGCTCCCCATGAAACTGAGGGACGAGTGTTACTCTTATTTGAAAGCTGGGGAAACTGAGGCTGGTAACTTGTAGAAGGCTGTGTGGTAAGAAAGCAGCCGATTGAAGACTAGATTTTCTGTTCTAGTACTATGCTGGCAGTGCCAAGTATAGTGCCTGGCATACACGTGGCTCATCGAGCACCTACTGTGTGCTGGGCACTGGGCTAGGTCCTAGCAGTGTGGTTCTGAGTTAAGTAATCAAGGTGCCTGTTGTCAGAGTTTACAGTCAGGGCAGGGAGATTGTTTTAAGGAGAACAACTAATAGTGGTCACTGTGCTGATGAGAGTCGGTTGGGGGTGTCATAAGGTGTAACTGGGGTCCAGGGATGGGGGCAACACAGACCAGATGATGAAGAAGAAGGGACATTTGAGCTGAGCTCTCAGAATCAAGGAGGACCCAGATGTGTGACTTTAGGTTCTGGGTGCCGTGCAGTAGGACCCTCACATGTCTCTGTCTGCACCATGAGATGTGGCAGCCACTGGGCACCTAGGACACTTGAGCTTTTGAAATGTGGCTGGCATCACTGAAGCACTGCTTTTAATTTAACTTAACATTATTTTAGCTAATTTAAAAAATTAAAGAGTCACGTATAGCTACTGGCTACCCCACAGAACAGCAAAGAGCAAGAAGTCCACAGGCCTGGTATGTTTTTTGGTTGTTTTTGTTTTTGTTTTTGAGACAGGGTTTCACTATGCAGTTCAGGTTGGCCTTGAACTCACTTTGCAGCCCAGGCTGACTTCGAACTTGCAGGGATCTGCCTGCCTCAGCCTCTCGAGTGCTGGGATTATAGGCGTGTGCCACCATGCCTGGTTTTGGTATGTTTGAAGATCAGGTGAATGAGGCTGGAATAGAGTGAGTTAAAGTGGGAGGTTGGGGAGGTAAGCAGAAGCTGCCAGATGATGCAGGGTCCCGAAAACTTCAGAAAGGCTTCTGGGTTTTATTTCAAAAGAAGTCAAGTCTGGCAAAGATGATGTCTAACCGTCTCATTCGAAGATTCCTTAGGCTGCTTTGAGAAACCTGGATTCAAAGGATGTAAAAGTGAAAGCATTTAGATTGCTGTTGCAATGATTCCAATCATTCAGACTGGGAAAGACAGGACATGGGCCAGGATGGTGGCGTGGAGCTGGAGAGAACTGGATACATAGCAGCTAAAGCCAACAGGAGTCATGGATCGTGAGTGAATAGGAAAGAGGGGGAAGCAAAGATTATTCCTAACTCGACACCAAGTGGAAAGACTGAAAGGAGTAGTTGGGGTTGAGAAAAATCAAGTTAGGGACACAAGATTTGAAGCTATATGGAAGGTATTCAAGTTGACAGGGTTTGAGTTTCCAGCTGGAAAAAAGAATTCAGGACTGGAGATGTGCATTTGGGAGTGATTGGCCTTTGAGTGGTATTGAGAGTCATAGAGGCACAAGTTAACATGGTTGGAAGGGTGGATGGATGGATGGATGGATGGATGGATGGATGGATGGACAGGGTGCCAGATGGATATGTAGATCTGTCTCATTTCCGCCTCCTAAAGTCCATATCCATGATGGAATGACGGAGAAAATGCAGGGTGAAGTCAGTCTTCTGTTTCCTATCACAAATGTCCTCATTTTGTGAACTCTTCTCATAGTCCACACTGCAGGGTTTGGCATTTCTACAGGAAAGAAAAAATTGTTTTTCCTGACTTCTCTCCGCTGGATAAAAAATGGCAACTCCCAGAGGGTCACCAAATGAGTCCTTAGCTTCTTGTCACCCAGACTCATAGTGTCACCCTTCCTCCAAGCACAGGAAGGACAGCTCTGGCCACCTCCTCACCCTGGACCTGATTCTCTAACAGCTTCTCTTCTTCACCAGGCCTCTCTCAGGAGTATCCCAAGATTCTGAATGGCACCAATGGGACCAGTGGGTTTTTACCTGGTGGCTACACCTGCCTCCCCCACTCCCAGCCCTGGCAAGCGGCCCTGCTGGTGAGAGGACGGCTCCTCTGTGGGGGAGTCCTGGTCCACCCGAAATGGGTCCTCACTGCTGCTCACTGTATGAAAGTGTACGTAAGGTCTGGGAGTGCGGGGTCGGGATGAATGGGGCTGGGCACTGGGTGCGGTGGAGTTGGACCTAGGAGGAGGTTGGAGTTAAGGCTGGGTTTGGGCATGGGGTCAAGAATAGTTTGGTGGGGGGCATATGGAGGATACAGGAATAGAGTCACAGATTTGATGGGATTGGAGTTGAGGGTGGGAAGAGCGATGCGTTTGGAGAGGAGGCCCATGGACCGGGGAAGAGGTTACATTGGGACGAGGAAGAGGCGAGGGCTGCATGAGACGGAGACAGGCTTGTCTTTCCCCCTAACCACCTCCTTCCTGCCCCGCAGCGGGTACACAGTTCACCTAGGCAAGCATGTCCTGGGGCGCGTGGAGACCCACGAGCAGGTGAGGGCGGTGGCCCGCTCTATCCCCCACCCCGATTACCAGGTCAGCCCCACCCACCTGAACCACGACAACGACATCATGCTGCTGGAGCTGGAGACCCCGGTCCAGCTGACAGGCCACATCCGCACCCTGCCCCTTTCCCGCAGTGACTGCCTGCCCCCCGGTACCTGCTGTCGGGTGTCGGGCTGGGGCACCACCACCAGCCCGCAGGGTACGTGACGAGCTCACACCGGTGCCGGGGCCTCTTAGAGAGGGGTCATGAAGTGGGAGGAAAGGGTGGAGGAGGAGCCCCTGAGAGACAAGGACATAGTCGTATATAAAGGGACAGGTATCCCATCTATAAATACACACACATTTATGAATATATAAAATATAAATGCATGATCCAACGTCTATTGGTAGTAATGCATATAACTATATAAGTCATATAAATTGTCTTATAAATTATAAATCATAGGTTTAAATAAACTAAGAATATTATACATATATAGTATGTTTATGATATATAAAGATAGTGTATAAATATATAATTTATACTACATTTAAACTATCAATATATATTATGAAATAATTTAACATGTTAACAAGTGTGTATTTAGTAACACAATAGATATAAATAAGTATATGCTTCATGTAAATTTTGCATACATGAGTATAATAACAACAAGGGCCCTTCGCGTCTCCACAGCAACCTGTCTCTCCCCATCTCTTTCCACATCTTTGGTGCCCTCCCCTCCGAACCTTGCCTCCCCGCCTCCAGCTCCCCACCTCTCACCACCAGCATCTTCCTGTTTCTCCCAGCTCTGCCCCACACCTTTCTCCCTCATGTGCATCCCCATCCTCTGCTCCACTTTTCTCTCCCTTTCCCTTCACCTCTGTCTCCATATTTCTGGCCCTTCCGTCACTTTCCCCAGTTACATGTCCCATCTCTTCCCCTCTCCTCCTTGTCGCTGCTTGATCTCTTAATCTCCACCCCACACCCCACCCAGGACAGATGTCCTCAGACCTCTCTCTCCTCCCCAGTGAGTTACCCCAAAACCCTGCAGTGTGCGAACATCCCGCTACGCTCAGATGAGGAGTGCCGTCGGGTCTACCCAGGGAAGATCACTACCAACATGCTGTGCGCTGGCAGCAAAGAGGGGGGCAAGGACTCCTGTGAGGTGAGACCGGATGTTGTGGGCATTCTCGGCCAGGACAGGGAGCCAGAGTGGCAGTGGGGCAGCTGTGGGGGGTGGGATTTGCTCCCAGCCTTGGGGGAAACCAATCTGTAAGCAAGAGGTTGTCCTCTTGCATGAGAGTATGAAGACCAGAAAGTGAGTTCCCAAGGAAGGCAAATAGAATTAATCTTGAGCTCCAGCTTTGACTGAGCGGCTGCCCACATTGATGTGTCTCGATGCCTGAAGGCTGGGTTCTTTCAGTTGCAAGTGATGGGAACCCAGCTCCAACTGTCATAAGTAAAACACAGCAGCAAAAACCCTGGCTTTTCTTATTGAAAATCCAGAGGTGATGGTTTCAGGTGCAGAGGGATCCAGGTGTACAGGTCACATCTTAGGAACTCTGTCTCTTTTTAACTCTGTTGTTCTCCTCTGTTTGGGCTTCATTCTCAACCAGGCTCTTCACCAACAGCCCAGGGCTTACCCCCTGTCCTGTAAGCAATGCTATTAGAAAGAGAGAACATCTCTTGTCTAAGAGTTTACACAAATGTCTTGGATGTGATTCTCATTAGGCTGATTTGAGTCATGCATATTGAACCATCAATCTAGCCTCAGCTGTGGGACTCTCTGAGACCCATGATGGCTGCTGGGACTGTAGGAGCCACAGTGGGGGATCACTGCATGGATTGAGAGGGGCAGGTTCGTTCCCCAAATGGAAAACTCCAAAGGCCATTTACAAAAGTAAAGGAAATGTATGCTACAAGCACAGCGAACAACCTACACCCCATAGAGAAGGCTTCTAAATTTTGATTCAGTGGGAAAGAGCATGATTTTGAGAGAATGCCATGTGCTGTGCTCGATTAGTGATGTCTGCTTGGGCCAGGGGGAAGTGAAGAATGTGTGTATCAAACCCAGCCTGCATGCAGTGCGTTGACTCAATAGCTAGATGGCACAAAGGAGCCATCAAGTCAGAACAGGGCCAACGGGCGAGAAGCTGGGGCTACAAGCCGGGTTTTGTTTCCCAGAAACCAAAGTGGGTATAAATTGCCACTACTTTCAATGAGATCAAGGAATGGAAAAAAATAGACGTGAATGTAAGGCCCCTCAACTCTGGATCCATCTTTGCTGTTCTGCCCGTTTCCTGTTTCCCTTTGTGGTTCATCTCACTTGTTTCTCGCTGTCTCCATTGTTCTCACACATTACCTCTGTGTCTGACGCTGCCTTTCTGACTCTCCATTTATCTGAGTCGGTCATTCTGCACATGCCTCTCCATCTTTCACTCTCTCCCTCCATCTCTGCCCTTTTTTTAGCCCCAGTAAAGATCTCATCTCTCTCTCTCTCCCACTTAGGGTGACTCCGGGGGCCCGCTGGTCTGCAACAGCACACTTCATGGCATAATCTCCTGGGGAGATTTCCCATGCGGACAGCCCAACCGGCCTGGCGTCTACACTCGAGTCTCTCAGTATGTCTCGTGGATCCATGAGACAATTGAAACGCACAAAACCCAGGAGCGGAAATGGACAAGGGCTACACGATAAAAGTTGGGTTGATTTACCTACTTTCCACCTCCCACCATGCCCTCCTCACTTTGCTCGGCTCTTCTCTGTCCTTTCCCAAAGAGTCCTATTGGAACCATGATACATGATCTCAGCATGTTCAGTCCTAGCCACATTCTATGTTTCAAAAGCACTCATCCACCAGCCTGCAGCCTCCCAGATGTTGCAACTAAAGCACCCAGTTATCTGAGTGTTCCAACCCAGACAATACCTTCGGTTCCCCCCAACCATCCCCTGTGGCCACCGTAAACCCAGAAGGACACCTGCATGTTGTATCTCTGGCAACCACTTCAAGTCCTTCCATCAGCCCTCCTCAAGCATCTTCCATCTTTTGGTTTTTGTCTTTTGATGGCCCTAGGGATTGAACCCAGGGCTCGTGCTTGCTAGGCAGATGCTCTACCACTGAGCTACATCCCTAGAAATATTTGTCTGAACAGACCTTCCTTGACGACACCCGAAAACACTCCAAATATTTATTTGCTGCCAATATTCTAGGTCCTGCTATGTCGAGCATTTGAGGAGATTCTAGATTCCCATGATATTTCATTATGAAAATCTCTTGTGTCCAGAATATTCTCCCTGACAACATTACCTCTGAGTAATTTATCACAGCTAACTTTGGACCTTCAGAATAGTTCATTCTCCTGCTGTCCTGGGTCCCATAGAGCTCTCAATCCCATCACCTCTCACATCTGCACATGCCTTTCTCTGAGGCCCATTCCTGCTAACCATCACTGTCACTGTAGTCTCTAAAGTAAGAGTTCAGTGTCCCAAGGGGCCTCTGTCTTGGACTGTAACCACTGAGCTACACCCCAGAAATAACACCCACCCAATATTCTGTCCTGTATCCATCTCAGTCTTGTGTCTCCCCCATGAACATCCTTGCCTAGTGTTTCTTGCTATTACATCTTTGCCCATCAACCCAAACGTAGTAGCTGAGTACTTTGCTGCTGGAGTCTCTGCTGAATGCAAGCCCTTACTTTGAACAAGTCTTTGCTTCCTTATCTGTAAAATGGGCCCACAGTGTGTCCTCATGGCATTGTTACAAGGATAAACATCAGGTGCTCACTACCATTATTATTTTCCTGGTTCTCTGTAAAATACTACACGCGAATGTGGCTAACGAATGCTCAGATTTGCCTAGTGTTCAAGAAGATTCCATGACTTTATTTTTCTCCAGCAACATTTTTTCAAGCTGACGGTGCATGGCACCTTCCTGGATGTTTATTTACTCAACAAATACCGGTTGCTACCATCATTCAGGCACTCTAGGAGACGCAGGCAGTACGCAGTGAATTAAATAGACAAAACTGTCTGTCCTTGCAGAGTTGACACTCATTCTGGAGAGAAATTGTGAAAACAAAGAGTAAAGGGATAGGTTGTCAGGTGGCGACACAAGCTGTGACAGGGCCACTCATCCAGTGTCATCATCGGGAGTTACTTTTTACTCTTCCCCTCCCTAATCCTCTTGCAAGGCTGAGGTCCCCTCCCTTTTTTGCCCAACATTATAAATTCTAGAGAGCAGCCCCACCTAAATGGTGAAGATGTTAACTGCTAAATCTGCCTATGGATTGACAGGAGCCAGAACATCTGATGGCCCTTGTAATGGTCCTCCTTAGTCTCTAGTTCTATGACTGTGTCCATCTGGAAACTGCAAGAACCAACCCCAGGGGGGCACAGTCCACTGCCATGTTCAAGAGAAGAAAAAGGAGGCTCATGTCATGGCGACAGAGACTCCACTGCTTACGTAACCTTCTGGCCCCACTCTATTCTCCCCACAAAAGCCCTGCCCCACCTGACCCCTCTCCTCCGGTTGGAGCTTCAAGGAACAGCTTCTGCATCCTCTTCAGGGCTGGTTTTGCACAGAACTGATTTCGTTCTACCAACTCTTGTCTCCAGGGTATTGGCCCTTGAGCAGTGGGCAACCTGGACTTACTCTGGTAACAAAGCCACAAAGGAAGGGAAAGGAAATGAAAAGAAAGGAAAGGAAAGGAGAAAGGAAAGGAAAATCAAAGAAAGCGTGGCAAGGGAGCAGGAATGAAGGGTAGGGAACACTGGGTTGGGGACAGGAGAGTGGCAATGTTATGTTAAACAGGATGCTCACACAAGAGAGCTAAAGAGACTAAAGAAAGGAGCCAGCTACATGTTAGCAGATCAGCATCCAAATCAGCCAGTTTAACAAGTGCAAAGGCCCCGGGGCAGGAGCCTCTTTGGTGTGTCTGAAGATCAATGAAGAAGCCGGTGTGGCTGCAGCTGTGTGAGCAGGGAGGAGAGGGAGTGGAGCTTATCAGATCACCAAGAAGGATGGACCTGCCTTTTACTAAAATGGGAAAAACAGGTTTGAGGGAAAGATCAGTAGTTTTTAAAATGAAAATAAACTTGATCCCTTGGGGGAATTTCCAGAAAATAAAGCCACAAATTAAGTGCAGAGCGTGATGGTTGCTGTGTGGTGTGGGAATAGTAAGCCACTCATTTCCTGGAGGATATAAGCAAGGTTTTATGTCCAAGATTCAGGGGAGGTGGTTTTGAGCAGAGCGGAGATATTAGAGGGATAAGGTCTGTGCTGCTCACTGCGTAGAGGCCAATATTGGGAGCCAAGAGTTAGTGAAAGGAATTGGGTTTACTCAAGGGCTGGCGTTGAGGAAGATGCAGGGAGTGACATCTCCAAAGCTCCGTCCTGGGGCACCCTGGGCCACACAGGGCTTCTACGGGAGGGAAAGGAGGTACAATGAGCTGAAGGGCGAGACGGTTATGTGCTGAGCAGGGTCTCCCTTATACAGGATGTGCATCTCCTTTCTCCCAGGCTTAGAGCTTTTATTTTCTTAAAATAGATGTATGATATTTCTGCACATCAGATCTCACAGCAATTTGCATGCTCTGTGTTAGCTGATGCCCAAAACTAAAGGCTGAGGAGAAGTTATGGAAGTCACCGATGTTCCAGGTCCTGGCAATCTCGAGATGATTTACGAGTTTGCACGGTTGGTTGGCTTCTCTTTAGAATGTAGAATGCTGGTAAAAGGAAGGGGCACAGTAATAACTGCAGAGGGTCAGGGAGGGCAAAAGGAGCAGGATGTGAAAGTAACTCCAGCAAGGACATCCCCCAGAGGAGCGGCCCTGGTGTAGTCAAGAAGGACATCTCAGAGGAAGTGGCCTGCGACCAAAGACTTATAGGATGAAAAGAAGGCAGTACTGTAAAACAGGGGGTTAGCATCTCTGACACAGAGACACAGGGAAGTCCTAGAGTTCAGCCTATGGAGTGATCTGTGGGAACATGCAGCAAGGACGGGGCGCCTGGGCACGGCAAGGTGGAGGAGCGGTGGGGCGCGACCTGCCAAGGGAAAAGCCTTCGTGACCTTGGGCACAGAGCTGCAGCTCGCGGGATCGGCTGAGCCCTGACTTGACACCAGTCTCCTGACACGAGAATGCGTGCGGAACCGGGCACCTCATATCCATCTCCTGACGTGAGGGGAAGCCGAGCCCAGCACCCGATGCCAATCTTCTAGCAAGAGACCAAGTGGGACCACCTGGGGCCACTGCCAAAGAGGATACAAAAGGACTGCAGCAAGCCACTGCGCCACTGCCCTCTCGCTCTTGCATGGTCCCTTCGGCTCTCTGGAGGAAGCGTCCCTATTTCCTCCAAAGCACTCTTTCCTCCCCGCGCACCCTTGTGTGCTTCTTTTCTTTTTCTTCCTCTTCTTTCTGCCACAGAATAAACCTTACTCTTTCACCTTCACCAACTTCCTGACCAGTTCATTGAACGGCACAATAAGAACCTGGGAAATAGTGCTGGGCCCTGCTCTGCCTGGCAACAGTGTTATGATACACTGGATCTTGGTCCTTGGTTCCTAACTCACAGCTTCAATGACCCTGCTCCTTCCGGTTTGACTGGCGCAATAGGAACATCTTCATGAAAATGTTTGGCCGTTTGTCCTTGGCTCCTGCAGCAGCCTCAGAAGAGCTTCACAGCCTAAAGGTAAAGGTCAGTCTTTTGTTCTTTACAAGCCCTTGCCAACACCCTCTGAGTGTATGTTATTCTTTCTTTACATCAGTACTGGGGATTGAACCCAGAGCTTGTGCACTGAGCTATGTCCTCGGCTTTTCTTTTTGTTTGAGACAGCATCTTCCTAAGTCTCTAAATTATCCTGGTCAAATTCACACTTGTGATCCTCCTGCCTGAGCCTTCCGGAATGCTGGGATTACCAGTGCATGCTACCATGCCTGGCTCTGAATGGATATTAACAAGGTGGGTTTTTTCAGTGTTTTGTTTTGTTTTGTTTTGTTTTGTTTTTGGAAAGTCCCTGGAAAACCAGATGGGAAGGTTGCCAGCGGAGCCAGCGACCTGCCCAAGGGGAACTGATTGCATGGAGCAGAGAGGCTGCAGGTGAGGTTGGTCCCCAGAGGATAATGGTTTGATCAATCATGCTAAAATAATGAATTTCAATAAAACCCCAAAAGACTGAGTGCGAAGTGCTTGCAGGTAGCTGAGCATGTGGAGGTGCCCAGAAAGGAGACTAGGAATACATTCCTGTGCTGGAAAGGGGTGCACCCCAGTTCCACCAGGACAGATACCCCTGAGCAGGACCCTTCAAGCTCTCGCCCTATATGTCTCATCATCTGGCTGCTTGTCTGTGTCCATCTTTTAAGGTATCCTTTAAACTTGTTCCCCTGAGGCCTGTGAGCCACTCTAACAAATTAACTAGACCACAGTAGGGTCCTCTGAGGTATAGCCCGCTGGTCAGAAGAACCGGTAAAACAGCCTGGGGCTTGGGACTGGCGGCTGCGTCCGTGGGAAGCAGGGGCACTCTTGGGGACTGAGTGCTCACTATGTGGAATCCGATGTGATTTGCAGGTAGCTGATACTGCCTGGGCATCAGAACCAAATTGGGTACAAGGACACCCAGCCTATGACTGACATCTGCTGCAGAATTAACTGCTTCCTCACTGGTGAGCAGAAATCTCCACAACCTTTAGGGCCATAGACGTCTTCTGTGTTGTTGGTTGTTGAGCAGAGAGGAGGAGAAACTGAATCTGGTCTCCCCCTGTAGTCAACAGAATGAGATGAGAGGCAAATGCATAGAGTGTTTTTAGGCTATGCTAAGGGGATTCAGTGCATTGACAGGCCCTGAGGCGTGAGGAACAGGGGAAGAATCATACCTGCGATGGTATCATCACACTGGCTCCTGGGTGAGGGGTGCAGAGGAGGAGGTGGGGGTGGTGGAGGCTGGGAGATGACCCAGGAGCCTGCTGCAGTCATCAGGTGGCAAGGGGAGGGCTTGGGGCAGAGCAGGTGAAGAGCTGTACGTAGATTAGAAGAGTTTTGCAGTAACGTGGAAGAAATGGCACAATAGAGCCAATTCTCATTATTTACAGCAGTTATGGTCTATATTGTCACCCTGAACACTGAATTAGCGAACATGGAAACATGCATTGCACCAGGGGGGGAAATGCAGTCAGGTTGCTGCAAGCCACAGTGTTTTTGTCAACTGATCAAATACACATTACATGAGTATTTTTGTTGAAAAATACCTTACTTAATAGATACCATTATTCACTCATAGCGGAAGGCACCATAGCTCTATCTGAACAAAGGTTGTCTAATGCGTGTGTTCTCTGCTGGCCACATCACAGTCTCTCT
This sequence comes from Cuniculus paca, assembly GCA_004365215.1. Classification (NCBI taxonomy): domain Eukaryota; kingdom Metazoa; phylum Chordata; class Mammalia; order Rodentia; family Cuniculidae; genus Cuniculus; species Cuniculus paca. The sequence continues at coordinate 13,835 of RJWT010007377.1, read as the reverse complement.
TTGCTTTATTTTCGCATGTGTCTGAAATACAGAGCAAACACACTCACCCTGGGGGACTGCAGCATATTCACACCGCAGCTCGATCCTCTTTGCTTCTGCTCCCCCGAACCCTTCTATCTCCCCCCATCCTAGACAGAACTTCTGTGCCATGCTGGGGCCACATGTTAAACAGTCAAGTTGTTCCCCTGAAAAGCACAAAAATATGGAAACCTTGATATCCAAGAGACCGGGTAAAGGACACACGTTTACAAGACAATACCTGAGATGAGAAGGCCCACAAAACCCTCAAGATTGTCCCTTCAGGAGTAACCTTCATTTTTATGGAGTGGGTAAATTCGAAAAGACAGAATGAATGAATAATAAAGATCAGCTGTCTACATTAGGGTGAAGTGAAAGTCAAGGATGAGTACACCATTGTCTCTGAGCTTTAAGGGGGAAGACGCCAATCCCAGTCTTTGGTGCCTTCCTGTTCCACATCCTCAGGTTCGACCAACCCTGAACTTAAAATAATCGCAAAGAAGATCATCTGTGCTGAACACATACAGACTGCTTTCTTAGTTTTGCTGTTAGGAAACACCTGTTTAAAAAAAAATTACAGATATGGATATAGCTCAGTAGTAGACTGCATAGCACATGGGGCCCTGGGTTTGATCTCCAGCACCAAAAACAACACACCATATAACACCTATTTACGTAGATTAACATTGCATCAGGTATTTATAAGTTATCTAGAGGTGTTTAAAGTACACTGTGGATGTGCATAGCTACACCATTCTATAGAAAGGACTGCAGCATGTACAGATTTGGCACCTGCCCAGGGTCCTCTAACCAACCCCCTTGGGTAAGAAAGGATGACTAACTTAATGGTCAAAAGAGGGTGGGACTGGAAAGATCTCGTTTTATCACTTTATCTCTTGGGATCCTTAATTCCATCACCTCTACTAGCAGGACCTAATGCTTAAATTAAGGCTTTCAGGAAGACTGAGTGCAAGATTGGTGATTAAAAGCTCTACACAGATATTTCTGCTTCCAGAACCTCCATGGAGAAGCACATGACAGAGTAGGGAGAGAATACAGATGCTGGGGGGCAGACTGGGTCAGATCCCAGCACTGTCACTCACTGAGTTGTGTCACCTTAGAGTCACTTGCTGTACTGGGGCCTCGTGTTCTCCATCACTCCAGTGGGTATAAAACAGGTATTTCACATCACATGGTTTTAACACCTAAAAGCAAAAGGCCAGACTACAAAGTTGTAGGGAGACGTTGAAGCTGGAGATTGATCACGTGTGTGAGGCTAAAGCTAGACCAGCCCTGAAAACAGAGATCTCAAAACAAGCCACATAAACAAGCTGTTCCAGCTCCAAGAAGGCAAGGGGCCCAGGACAGCCAGGGAACAAGTAAGGAGCCAGCAGGGTTGAAATTGACATCTTCTCCTGAGTGTATAAATAAACTTGAGGCAGTGGTTGGGCAGTTCCTCTCCTCCCATCAGGAGAATAAGGGTTCCACCTGACCCCAGTTTTTGTCTTTTCTTTATTTGCTCATCCTCTCACTCTCCTTTCCCTTGGGAACATCTAGAATTACAGCCAGTCACAACACAAAGTGAGTGGGAGATAATGATAGAGGCCATTTTTGTGACTGAGGGATTAGTTTTAAGAGGTCAAAAGGACTAATCTAAAGGTTTAATTTGATTATGTCAAACGTAAACATTTTTAGTCAAAAAAAGACTCTATGGGTAAAGTAAATTGATGGGGACAGCCCAGTGGGAAGATATTTGTAAGCTATAATAATATTGACCTGAGATTGCTATCTTGAATATTTAAAGAAATCCTGCAAATAAATGACAAAAGGGCAAAAAGAATATGAACAGGAGGCTTACAGAGAAAGAAATACCCAAAATGCTCATAAGAAAAATGCTCAGAGTCATAATTTTTCTAAGAATTGCAGCTACAAATAGTGTATCATTTTGTAATCATAAGATGAATATTTTAAAATTTTGCAAGTTAAATAACCCCAGGTATTAGCAGGGACACAGAACCCTGGAATCCTCAAGCCCAACTGGCGTGACTAGACCTCTGCTGTTATTTGGGAAAGTAACAGACCACTCCTTGGTTGATTTAAGTACAGACAATCCCCAACTTGCAGTGGTTCATGTTAGAAGTTTTCTATCGTATGATGGTGCAAAAGTGAGACAAATTCAGTGGTAACTGTACTGGGGATTCTCCCAGGCTAGCAGTCAGCAGTCAAATTATCTTTCATGATGCTGGACAGCTCCCAGTCAGTCCTGGGATCAGATGGGAAATGACATCCTACAGCATGCTGTGTCGCTGAGCTATGATGTTTGGTGGGATAGGTGTGCTAAGCACATTCTCAATATTTCAACTTATGATGGGCCTATCAGGGTGTAACCCCACTAATAAACTGAGCATCTATGCATGCCCTTGAATCCAGGAGCCCCACTCCGAGGTGTCCACCAAGGGACAATGGTTATACAGGTCACAAAAAGGAAGTAAGAAGTAACCATTGCAGTCTTTATAGTTGTGGGGGAAACCTGCATGCTCATTCATGGGGGAGGATGTATTGTGTATCCATCATGGAAGATGTCCAATTTAAAAGAACAAACTAGCCAGGCATGGTGTGTACTCCTGTAATCCCAGCACCCAGGAGGCTCAAGCAGGAGGATTGTCTTGGTTACTTTTCTCTCGTTGCTGGGACAAAATACCTGACAGCCAAAATGAAGGAAGGAAAGGTTTTTTTAGCTCACTGTTTGTGGAGGTTTCAGTCCACAATCAGCTGGCTCCAAGGCAGGGCGGCATGGCACAGGGGCAACACTTCAAGGCATCAGCCAGCAGTAGCAGCCAGAGCAAAAAGCTGGGAGAACAAGCCTCTTCTCCTCCCTTATATTGTATGCAGGCTACCACCCACTGGGGCAGATGTAGCAATCACAAAACCTCTGTGCCCTCCTCTTGCACAGGATAAGGATGTTTACAAAGTAAGGATCCTGGCTCCTTGCTGAATCTCTTAGTTAAACTGCTAAACTTCTCAAGTTGACACAATATATCAACCATAACAAGGATCCTGACAAAAAAGTTCCAGACCAGCCTGGGCTACAAAGTGAGCCCAAAGCTAGCCTGAACCACATAGTGAGACCCTGTCTCAAAAAGACAAAAAAAAAAAAGAAAAGAAAAGAAAAGAAAAGAACAAACTAGATGTGTACCGGACAGCATGAATCAAATCATAAAGTTTCAGTGCTATACACTGCCATGGGGAAGAACAGACCACTAGCACTACTAGTGCCAATGGAACATACGCCAACCTCTGCAAGAAAACATTTGGTGACTTCCTCTATAGTCAAACATACATCCATCATAGGATCCAGCAATTTCACTCCTGGGTGTTTACCTAAGAGAAATGAAAACATGTGTCCACACAAGGATCTGTACATAAGTGTTCATAGCAGCATTACTTACAATCACCAGAAACTGGAAACCAGCCAGAGGTTCAACAGCTGACAAATGGATAAACAAGTTTGGAACAGGCACGCAGTGGAATATGCTCGGCAGCAGGAAAGAATAACTATGGATAGATGCAGCAAAAACACGGATGAATATGAAATGCATGGTGCTGGTGAAAGATACCAGACATACATTTACGGGAAGTTCAAAGCAAAGTCATTGTGGCAGATTCTAGATCAGTGGTTGTCCAGGACCAGGGAGGGCAGGCAACTGGTGCAAAGAGGGCACAAGGTAGTGAAAAGACAGGGGGTGGGGAGGAGGGGACTTGTGCATGTCTTGGTACAAAGGTGGTTATGGGATTGCATCTGATTTCCAAGATTCACTAAAGTGAACACTAAAATGGGTAAAACAATAACTTACCAAAATGAAAAACAAAAGGCATAGTTTGAGTGGAAAAAAAAAGATAAAGGAAGAGTTATGTACCATAATACCATTGACAACAAAATAAAATATATATACACAAAAACACATTACAACTTCTAGAAATGTCTCAAGTTTGTCTTTCTTTATGGCCGAGTAGTACTCCATTGGATGCACCTTGAGACCATACTCTTAAGTGAAATAAATCTAACACACGTGTGTAAACATACTATCTCTCTGGTGTAAGAAACAAAAGAGTGAACTAGGACCAAAATGTATACTAGAAATTATCAAATAGGAATAAAATGCTCAAGTGGGAAGGGGAACTAAGGAGGGGTGAGGGGGATGGGAAGGAAGGGAAAAGAAAAAATAGGAAAATACAGAAACAAAACTTTTGGGAATAAGCAGTGACGGAGGGGTTGAAAGGAGGGTAGGGAATGGGGAAAAAAGAATTAAGATATATCATGCACAGGTACAAACTTCCTATGATGAATGTGATCATTATGTATACCCAACATGTGCCAATAAGCTTAATTAAAAAAAAATTACAACCTCTAGGGACATACAATAAAAAATAAAATAAAATAGATCTATAATAACGCACTAAATGCCACTGAATTATAGACCTTAAATAGCTAATCATCTATGAGAACCTCAGAGCACTAAAAAAACATTGCAACAATAAATGCAATAGCAAAAGATACACAATAACAAAGATAACAGCAAAGAATAACAAAAATAATAGCAAAGGACACACGATAACAATAGCAAATAAAAACAATAGCAAATGAAAAGCAAATAAGACACATTAATAAAAGTAACAGCAAAAGACACACAGAGATCAAGATAGTGTCAGAAGGAAATAGGAATAAAATAAGGAAAGCAAGAGTCCTACCCTAGTCAGCAATGATAATGGACCAACTAATTTGAGTGCTTTTTCCTGAGGCTCAAGAACTACATTTTGTAGTAGTAATAGTAATAGTAGTGATAGTGGTGGTGGTAGTAGTAGTTACTAGTAGTAGTAGTAGTTAGTAGTAGTAGTAGTATAGTAGTAGTATTTGGTGGTGCTGGAGGTTAAACCCAAGGCCTGGCACATTCTAAGAAATCTCTTTATTATCAAGGTCTCTCCAGGTCTTTTTAATTTTTATTTTGAGACAAGGTCTCCTAGGTCTCCCAGGCTGGTCTCAAATGCGCAGTCCTCCTGCCTCAACCTCCCGATGAGTAGCTGTGAGTACAAGCATGCGCCACCACACCTGGCTTGATAAACATTTTTAAGTTAAAATAACACCAGCTCTAGAGAGCTTTCGGGAGGATTACCTGGATTACTGTGTGGACATCCCGGAGGACGCCTTGTGCGGAGTGCGTGCATAATAAGTGGCAGCTGTCAGCGTTATTGTGAGGGTGCTACGTGCACCTGTTGTTGACATAATTGGGATGATGCTACGTCTCCAAAGTCCCAGCGCCACAGCCAGCTGCCTTGAGTGACAGCTGGAGATTTGAGAGAGTAGGAGGCAGCCGCCCAAAGCCTTCTTGTGGAACAGAAAATAATGACATAGCTGAGCTGGAGATTCTGACTACCAACACCTTAATTGAGGAAAGCTGGCCAGCAGGTGAGGCTCCTTGGCTTCCTCCCTCCTCCCTTCCTGGGATTTCGCAGCTACCTGCCCTCCCCTTCCTGTTTTCGCCCAGGGGACTTTTTCATAACAATGGGAGCCTGTGTGGGGAAGGAATCCGGAGAGCAGGTGGAGAGGACTCTGCCTCCCCGAGGGGCTTGGTCCAGCGGACAGCGGCGAGGTCCAGGCAGGTCTCCAAGTCGCCCAGCACCGGAAGCCCTGCACCTCATGCTCCCAAGGTGCTATTCGGGTGACCTGTCATCCTGCCCATTTTACAGAGGTCTGGCTGGACTTTTCTGGCTAGCAGGGGCAGAAAGCCCATGTTTCACCGGGCGTGGTGGTGCACACCTGTAACCCCAGCACTGCAGGATGCCGACGCAGAAGGGTTGCAAGTTCAAACACAGCCCAGGCAATTCAGCAACTTACAAGAACCTGTCTCAAAAAATAAAGTTTCGACAAGGGCTGGGGATGTAACTCAGGGCAAAGGCACTGGGTGCAGTTTTTCCAGTATCACCAAAAGAAGCAAACAAACAGACAAACAAAAACCACGTTTCCATTCGAAGAGGTGAGGAGGTAAGGTGAGGAAAGCCAGCAGGTTACAGGGCCCAGGTGAGGCTTTCTAGAGGAGAACAATGCTAGGTCTGGAGGGGCCATGTGGCCTTTCTGCCTGCCTGGAACAGGCTGAGATACAGAAATCAACACCACTCCCCAAAAGGGTGTCCCATCTCTGGGGTGACCACACAACGGGCCCTACTGGACAACCAAGACCCTCACAATCCTCCTCCCCGTGCCGGGCTCGACTCACAGTCCCTGCTGCTGCAGTGAGTGGTGACTGGTGCCGCTCCTGCTGCATCTGCCAAGACCTTGATGGTGCAGGCATGGGTTTAAGACAGGGGACCCCTAGTTTGGTGTTTAGGGACAGGGGCCCTTGGGTGGATGACTCAGCTGGACCCTCTGTGCGTCTCACGTGAGTCATGGGTCTGAACGGCACCATGGGTCACGGGTACCAGCTTCCCAACCTGTGGGACCCTTGGGGAACAGCACTGTAACCTGCACAGGGCTCAGCAGGTCACAGTCACGTGTGTGAAGGACAGCACAGTGTTGCCAGCTGAGGACACTCTCCTACCTGAGTTGGCCTCTACCACAACACAGATCCTAATGCTCAGAGTTGGGGGGCCAGGGCATCTGCAGTGTCCACATGGCCCCTAATTTAACCCTGACCTAAGCCCAACATCTTCAAACCCAAGAAAGCCGTCGCTGGGTCCTTAGGTGGGGGGTCTGATCATGATAACACTGATCTGCAGCTCCCTGGAGGAAAAGAAGTCTAAAACATGCACAGTGTAGAAAAAGGCTCCATATTCCAAGTGTATCCAATTACACAGTTTCAGACAGGAGGAAGAAGTTCAAGAAGTCTATGGCCTAGTACGGCGACTGTAGCTCACAATAGTGCATTGTACACCCCCAAAACAGCCAAGAGTAGACTTCGTGTTCTCACCACAAAAAAATGACAAGTATGTGAACTAATATGTATGATAATCAGTTCTATTTAGCCATCCACAATGCACACGTGTTTCAAAACATCACGGAGTACACCGTAAGCAATTTTTACCTACTATTTACAAATTTTAAAAAATAAAAACAAAAACTGGATAGGGAGAGAGAGAGAGACACAGAGAGACAGAGTGACAGAGACAGAGAGACAGGGAGACAGAGAGAGACAGAGACAGAAAAAGAGAGGACACTAAAACACAATTAAATTCAAACTTTTCTCAAAGAATTTATAGAACATGCCAGACATCGTGGGCATCCCTGTGATCCCAGGACACTGGGAGGCTGAGACAGGATGGCAAAATTGAGCCAAACTTGAGTAAAGTAGTGATTCAGCATGACTTTATCTCAAAATAAAAAAATTTTTAAAAAGGGCTGAGGATGTCACTCAGTGCAAAGACCCTGGGCTCTATCTGTGATACCACATGCAATTTTTTTCTTTTTAATACAACAAGAATTCAAGGCTGAGCCCAGTACAGTGGTGCACATCTGTAATCTCAGCACTCCAGGGAGTCAAGGTAGAAGGATCACAGATTCAAACCCTGCCTGGCATCAAAAAATAGTGTCAAAAGAACTAGGGATGTAGCTCAGGGTGAAGGCCCAGGGTTCAAGCCCTAGTCAGACACACATACACACACACACACACACACACACACACACACACACACACACTTTCAAGGTTATCCACTGACTGATTCTGAATGAGCTACAGGTCACATCTTAAGGAATAACAACCTTAAGCAATACTGAGGCTCGAGTTACACTTCCACCTGGGGAGCCTACTAAATTCAGGCAAGGTGTTCCCTGTACTCTTAAGAGCTACTAAACATACAGCAGCCAGCAAATGTCACCACCGGGACCACTGTCCTACCTAGAGCCCCTGCAGCGCCCACGTCCCAGACATCCCCTGGTGGGATGGGTGCTCTCCCCGGAAATCACACCTCGTCTTTGCCCTTACTTGAACCAAACATGATGGGGCCGTTGGCCTCCCACCCCTCCGTGGAAGAGCTGATAGTGTCCAATATAACTGAAATCAGGGCCCGGGAGGACGGAAGCCCACTCAGCTCCTGCTTAGGAGATGGGGCAGCTTCTCCATTTGCCAGCTCTGTCAGATCTGCTGCTAAACCCCAGGAGCATGAGTGGCACTGTGTGGTGCGTTGTGGCTGCCTGGGCACGGCAGTTTCCGATGCGTCCCACCCACAGCTGCAATCGGCCTCCTTTGAAAGGGCGCTGTGCACCCGACATCACGGCCCTGGGTACATCCAGCCTGGCTGTCACCTGACATCTGCAGGTATAAGGACACAAGGGTATAATTCCCTTTCCTTACCCACTCCAGTGTCCGCAGCCAACACCTCCTACCACACCTCCTGTTATGAAAGCCAACACCTCCTATAGCGAGGGGAAAGTATAATAAATGTATGGAGCACAGTTTTATATGATCCACGAGGCTTCTGAAATGAAGATGCCCTGCTGGGCATGGGGCACATGCCTGTGTTTCCAGTTACATGGGAGGCTGAGGCAGGAGGGTTGCAAGTTCAAAGGCTGCCTGGGCAATTTACTGAGGCCTTGCTTCCAAATGAGAAAGTAAAAAGGGTTAGGGATGTAGCTTAGTACTTGTGGGGTTCAATCCTGAGCACTACAAAAGAAAGAAAAGGAAAGAAATGAAGGGAAGGAGAGAGAGAGACCAAAGACCCGGGAAAGCAGTGTGTGTTTGAGTGGCCTCAGGAAGAGTGGACTACACCTGTAGAAACGCGCTTGGACACACAGGGTGTGGTCTGAGGGGAGCCCAGCAGGGCCGGTCCCTTTGAGTTCTCCCACCTCTCCGGATGGCCAATGCGCAAGGCAGGAGACCCTTCCCATGAGTCTCCCGGAAAGAAGGGGAAAGGTCAGAGAATGACGTTTCCAGGTCCTACGGGTTGCTCTAGCAAACAGGAGCTGTAGTGTCTGTGAGCTGCCTCAGGAAAGAGACAGGGAAGAGAAAGGCAGCAGGGGACATCGGAGAACCTGTTGCTTCCGGGGTCCTTGCTTGTTCTTTGGTCCGGAGTGCGGTCACGGGCAGCACCACACTGTGTCCGTTGGGGCCTCCAGGAGGGATCGGCCTGCATGGAAAGGTCTGTCTGTCTAAGCGTGCTCTGCAGTGTGGCACACGGACAAAATCAACTCACAATGCATCTGTCAGACGTGTCCCAGTGCTGAAGTGACACACAACTGTTCCCGGTGTGCCCCAGCTCCATGCTCTGGGATATCTCGTTCTGAGTCTAGCACGGGCATGACACACGCTGGGCCCAGCTTTCTCCAGAAGCAGATATGAGATCAAGTGGTTGGAGCAGAGCTGTGGCAGTTACACAGATGACAGGCACCCGTGTCGGAGGAGATCCAGCTGCAGCGCTCCTTAGGATATAACACAAATACCCACCAAAGAGCTTGCATGAAGGAGACGGCCAGTGCGGGACCATTGTCCTGTCATCCCGGCCCTCTGGGAGGATCTCAAGTGTGAGCCCAGCCTGGGCAACTGAGGGAGGTCTTGTCTCCAAATAAAAAAATAAACAAAAAGGACTGAGAACGTAGCTCAGTGTGGAGGCCCTGGGTTCAATCCATGAGCCTCGGCACACACAGAGTACTAGGCCCCCGCCTCAGTTGCTTTCTTGAAAATTACTTAGTAAAATGAGAACATCTCCCACCACAACTGTTTGACGATGTCAAGGAGCAACTATTAAGAGCCTCAGCGTCCACAATGTAAAACAAACCCAACACGTGGTGGACTTTGTTGGGCTCTGGAGGCAACGTATTCATCATCGACAGATTCTATGCAAGCCCGTGTATGCTGTTACCAGAAAATCGGCCTGACTTTCACGGAGCCCCTAGCATCCATCCAAACAACACAGCAAGAACCCCAACCATGCCCCAGAGACCCCTCCTTGGTAGGGGTTCTGGCCACCCCTCACCATGGCCCCTGCAATGGCCACAGTTGTCCACGGCTTCCAATGCAAGCCGCCCACCCTCTGGGCCCTGCGCTATGCAGGAAGAGGCAGCTCCAGCACCCGTCCAGGGCTGTCTTGGAACGCAGGCTCAGCGCCTGCTGCCCACTCTGCCTGGAGTCCTGGAATCAACACCTCCATGCATACAGCACAGCTCTGTGACCTTCTTAACTCAGCATGGAGCTAGATCTGAGCCCTCTGGCAGGTCGCACCTGCGGGACAGAGTGACCTCCTGGTCCTCAGTTCCTGCAGACGCCAGATGCCCCTGGATTCCCCAGCCACCCAAGAAGCCCTCAGGTTTAACTGAATGAACAGTGATTCGAGTTGAGAGCCTGGACTTGGCGGATGACAGCTCCTCCCTCCAACAGCACGGGACTTTTGGGAGAGCCACTGCTTTTCACGTCTTAGCTGTGACATCCCTGATGAATAGGGCCCAGCACACTGGCTGGACATCAGGCTATCCCCTGGCCACTCACTCAGCAACCCCTGCCAATTTCCAAACATCCTGAGCTATCACACACAATCTGCCATTTAGGCCTGGCTGGGGCAGCACCATAATTCCTTATCCAGGGTCACTCACCCTGGGGGAAATGATACTGGGGTCCCCTGGCCTCACAGGTGTCCCTCACATTGACTAGGCTCACACATGTCTGTACACACAGAAGCCATGACAAGCGGAAGTGCCCCTCCCCCTTCAGAGTCCTGCACGCTGCGGGCAGTAACCAGGGCAGGGCACCCTCCTCTCTTTAGAAGGCTGTGGTGGCCCTCGGCAGGCACCTGATGGAACAGTCCCCTTCCATGCGGAACATGGGCTGCACGGCTCACAGTGTACCGCACTGGCTTAGCACATACATCCTCACCCAACTCAGTGCCACATGGCACCTTTCGGGCACTAGTCAAGTCTGGGTGGATTATCAAAAAGAGTTGACCTCTATTGATAACTTAGTAAAGTCTGTCCTTCCCTCTTCCCCTTCTCCCCGAGCTGATAAAACCCTGGCGTGACCAGGGGTGGTGGTGCACACCTGTAATCTCAGCACTCTGGGAGACTGAGGCAGGAGGATCTCAAGTTCAAATCCAGCCTTGTCTCAAAAACAAAACAAAACAACAACAACAAAGAGATCAAAACAGGCTAGGGATATAGCTCAGTGCAAAAGCCCTGGGTTCAACTCCCAGTAGTGGGGAAAGGAAGGAAGGAAGGAAGGAAGGAAGGAAGGTAGGAAGGAAGGAAGGAAAATGGAAGGGAAGGGAAGGGAAGGGAAGGGAAGGGAAGGGAAGGGAAGGGAAGAAAGAAAGCAAGCTAGTTCCAGTGATCCTTCAGACCACACAAACCCCAACCTGCATGTGGGAACCCTCACCCCAGTCCCACCCTTCCATTCCCTCTGCGGCTGATTTGGACCAGGTTGGGAAACATGCCCTGCTCCCCAAGAAAGCCTCATCATGCGTGTACTGAGCTCTCTCTCACCTTCTTGGTTGGTGTGTGGCTTATCAGTCTCTGCAGGATAGGGCTGGGGTCCAGGTGCATCAGTGGGGTGACCACAGCAGGTGACGGTAGGCCCGCTGGCAGGGGGCACATTCAGACATGCATTTACTTGCACACCCAGAAATACGTGCCAAGGCCCATGCTGGGAACCAGGCATGCACAGATGAGACCCCTGACATGCCATGCTCCTGCCGGTCGCCTGTAGGTTCTCAGCGGGAAATGGGGCCCTGGACTGGACCTGGACAGTTGGGGAGGCCTCCTGGCAGGAAAGACCTCAAAATGTCTTTGCAACAGCAGTGAGGATTCATTATGAAAACGACAAGGAAAGGCCACCGTAATGTGCAGAAGGGCAGCCCCTGCGATGTAGATATTCGGTGTTTCTGGACTCTGGAAGACCAAGTTAGGAGCTGAGATCTGCGGGGCAGGAGCTGGATCCAGGTCTTGCAGGGCCTCAAAGGTCATGCTGAAGGGCCAGGGTTTTGTCCACTGGATAGACGGACCACACTGTATTTATCATCGGTTGACAGACATCAGGTCAATAGGCAAAGGGTTTCTTTGGGGAGTAATGAAAATGTTCTGGAAGGAGACATGATGGTTGTGCGACCTTGTGAAATTGTGATTGTGGCAGAAATCACTGGATTGAGTTTAAGTTGGTTAAAATGAAAAATTTTATGTATATGAATTGTCCATGGGGAAGTGGGCAATAGGGAGAAAGAAAAGGAGAGAGAGGAAGAGAAAAAGAGAAAGAAAGGGAGGGAGAGAGAAAGAAAGGAGAAAGAGAGAGAGAGAGACAGGCAAATTTACTCTGATAAACACATAGCTTTAGTTTTTCCAATATTTTAGGATCAGGAAATATCCCGCTATAAATCTAAATTTCAGCTTCCCTGAGACAGTCAGAGGTTTTGGCAACGTGGGCCCATGTGCCATCTAGCAGGGTGGCTTGCCAAGGCTGAAGGGTGAATTTTATTGCATATGAATTGCACCACAATAAAGTTCATTTTTTTTAAATCCACGAAAAGGGAGGGGTGAGTTAGGTGGTTTCTAGAACGAATCGAACACTGGCATTTTATCGCTGCAAAAACAGACCCAAGACCCAAGGAGAAAGTGAAAGAGGAAACTGGGATGAGAGTGATGTCCTTGGTTTTCATCACCTCCTGTTGTACCATCTCCGAGTGCCTTTCCCCCATCTCCTTTTCTGAGGCCTCTTCTATCTCTTTCTCCCCACTTTTCTACCAGGTGAGAGGAAAACTCAGAAAAACTGGGAAAGACTTCCTCCATCCCTTGATAGTCCTCCTTTTTCTCTCCTTGTTCCCCTCCCCTCCCTCTTCCCTCTCGCCATCCCTGCCATTTCCATTTCCCCATGTCTCTTTTTCTCTCTGTGGGTTTTCTTTAACCAATGGAAGCTCTGGTGCAAAGAAAAGCTTCCACAGAATCGGACGAATCCACTTTACCCTGGCGGGTACGTGACCGTGTGCCTGTGCGTGGCCCACCGGGGTGAGCAGAGTTAGCTGTGCATTTAAAGACTCTGTCAGAGCCAGGCTTTCAGATAACCCCACTGGGGAACCCTTCCTGCCCCTCCCTAAATACCAACTCGAAATCTCTCCCTTCCTCCTCTTGGGGCTCCCTGTTCTCTGTGTGGGTACACCTCGCCCCACTCCAGCCTCTCCCTCCTCCTGCTCCTCCCTGTCCCCGGTCACTGGGGTGGTCCCACCCTCTCTGCACATCCTCACTGGAGTGGGGATTAGGACCTAGCTCCACCGTCACCCTGAGTCACTATCCCTGGGCTGCAAGCTGGTCACAGAGGAGGGGACTGGGAGTGGGGCCGTGTCTCCCCACCCTGGGTCTTCTCCCTCCCCCCTCCACTGAGCCATGAAGCTTAATTAGAGCCAGAAAAGAGCTCCCGCAGGATCAGAGTATGCCCCACCCCTGTCCTTCTCGTCCCCTTCCCTCAACCCGGAAACTGGACGGGCTGGCACAGCATGAGCTAAAAGCCAGCCAGGGGCCTGGGGCAGGCAGGCAGACAGGAGGACAGGGGACAGGTGGGGCAGCATGTCAGCTGTCAGAGGTGCCAGGTGGCCATTGGGAGGGCTGGCTGGAACCGTGGCCAGCAGGTAGGTGGACACAGAGATTGCCCAGAGGCAGACAGACTGAGCCCACGACACACAGAGGACTTGGCAGACAGACACGAGGTGAGTACGGGCAGATGTTGGCATGTGGGGAACAGGTGGAGGAGGGTGAGGCCTTCAGAGAGAGGAAGACAGGGCAAAGGTGGGGACCAGGGCCAATCTCTGAGATTCCTCGCCTCCCCCAGACCCTGGAGGTGGCCGCCATGAGGCTTGGCATC
>RJWT010007376.1:0-27682 GCA_004365215.1 Cuniculus paca | reverse complement strand
CGCGGCCCGGTCACACCTGCGCCCCGCCCTCTCCGTTTCTGCTGCCTGCGCTGCGCCCTGAGCTCCTAGGAGCTTTGCCCCGGAATCAGATTCCCTGGGCGATTACTGGGGATCCGTCATTTACTGATCGGGTCACTGGCGGGCACGTCGCGAGCCTGCCTGCCATTCCTCTGTAAGATACGCATCGGTAGGGGTCCCCGCAAAGGGCGAGATGTGAAAATACGTGAAAATGCACATAACGCTTCTAGAGCACGCTGTACACTCAATAAATGTTGTTTGAGATTCCAACACCACACGTGTTCTTCATCTCTGTTCCCAGCACAGCGCCTGTCAGTGCCAGCGTGCATTCAGCAGGTGTGCACGGCGCTCCTGCTGTGGGCAGGATGCTGGGGGTCCAGCTGCCAGCTTGGTAGAGGCAGCCCCGCCTTCCGGTCTAGCTGGTGACCGTTGTTTTCAGCGAGTGAGGGCGTGCGGAGAGCCTGCTACCGGGCGATCTCCTTAGCTCCAGGCAAGGAGGGCGTGTGGAACTCCTGAAATGGGATAAAGTGCCCTGAACGTGCTCTAGGAAGGATGCGCCAAGGATCTCAGACGGTCTTGGCACCCGGCGTCCCAGCCCAGTGCAGAGCCTGTCCAGGGTGCCCTGCGCACCTGTCGCTTCTGTCAAGGGCGCCAACACCTGTGGATGTTGGTAGCTGGCCGCCTGCCACCTCCCTCCGGTTTATAGCCAGGGTGTTCAGACACTGCTGGTTCTTCTTGCTGCCAGTTTCCCATTTTCGGCTTCGCATTTCCGTGTTGTTGATGTAGTTGGGACTCTGGTTTCTGCGGTGACCACTTTTCTTTGCATCCTCTGGCAGTCAGCACTGCACACCAGCTGCTGCAGCTTTCGGTTCTGAAATTTGAGTTTCTAGTGCTCCTGGGAAGGTTGGGGTTCATATGCAGAATTCGGATGTTCTGCTGACCTCTCTCTTTGCACTGAACTTTGTTGAGGAAACCATTTAATATGCTATGATTACCTTTTAAATATTTTTGGGAGAGAAGAACTTGGGGCCAATTCGTGAAGTATTCTAGGAGGTTTTATACACCTAACCTTTTTTGGGTATGCGAATTGTTATAAATAAATGACCTTTTTAAATGCCTTTGCTCAGCAAAAATTTTTAGATTTTTATCGTTTTCTCATTTAGTTTTTTAAATTTTAATTTAAATTTAATTTTTATTATGATTTGTTTTGAGGTAGGGTCTCCCTGTGTAGCCCAGGCTGCCTTTGAACCTGCCGTCCTCTGGCCTCAGCCTCCTGAGTTTTGGGATTACAGGCCTGAGGGATAATGCCCAGTTTAGTTAGATTTTCTCCTGACATGCACCTGATTTTTTTGTTTTCCAAAATTTATTGGTTTCAATTATTGACTAGGCTTCTTTCTCATGTAAAGTTATAACAATCTATAGTAGTAATACAATTGTAAAAAGATTCTTAAAATTACCTATTATCCTATATGCTTTCATATTTCTTTAAACTTTTGTTCACTTTCCTTTTAGTACCTATGTACTGTACATGTTACTTAAAATTTGTTAATAGTTCTGCTTCCTTTTTTTAAAAATTTAGACTATCACACTTGTTTTCCCTTCGTTGCTAGTTTACTGTGAATAATTATGATTTTTCATCTCTGCTTAAAGCTCTGTCTAGCACAGGACAAAGCATATGTATATATATATTTAATTCCCATATTATTGAATCAGGACTATCATTCTGCATCCAAAGAGTAACAGTGATATTTTTATGGTGCTTTGACTTAGTGTTTATCCTCTTGTCTAGTCTCTTCAAGCTGAAACAACTTTTTCTGCCAGAAATTTTCTGAAATGAACATCTGAAACCTAACTTTCTAACCTAATCAAATCTTAGTTTTATATCAAGCATTTTTTTTCTCTATACTCTGTTCAGCTTTCAAATTATTGGCAGCTACCAACATTCCTATTCCCTTTGTTTTACTGTCCATTTATGAACAGCTTCTCTGTCATTCATGTTTGTATCTTGATTTAACTCTCCTCCATTTTTTTAGCATTAGTTTTTCCTGGTGGTTTTACCGCAGAGTGTTTTTGTGTACTCTGACAGAAGCGTGGAGGAAAGTACTGAGATGACCACTAGCTCCTCCCTGCAGTAACACGTGTTTCTGTTTCTTCCTGTTCTGATTCATAACTTTTATTTTAATGTACATTTTCTTAAGATTTTTTGAGGCAGAAGCATTCTTTTTTGTTGTCATATCAGTGTTTGTAAATGTAGTTTGAAGAAAGCTAGAAATTTTCCAAATCTGTATTTGTAAAATCAGGTAAAAATGTTTTAGGTGTGATAGCTGTTTGTTCACTTTGTAATTATTTTAGAAGTTTGTACTGGGAGTTGTGAGAAATCCTGCCTGTGAAAGATGGCATAAAGGCTAGGTAGTTGGCTAGGAAGGGCCAGCTACTGATTCAGTTGCTTCTCTGTATAATTTTTGTTGCAAGATTTCAGGAGATAATATAGAAAACTTGTTTTAATATTCTGCATGTTCTCTGTACCTTTAGTTTTGACAGTTTATACTCCATTCCCATTAAAAATCCTATGATTTTGAGCCTTTATGTTTGCCTCAAACATTTGAGGGAAGGGCTTTTAAAATCTCATAAGTCTTGTTTCTAAGAAAAGAACCTTATTCAGAATTTTTCTGAATTGTAATTTATAGGAGAAAATTAAATTTTGAATTCTAAAGTGAGAAATTACTTCAAATGACATTATACTGGTCTTATGTGTACCATGAATTTTTAACTTTTAAATATTTCAACCATCAATGTATTAAATATTTGAAACAGTATAGGTGTTTTTAGTTATTTTTCTCTAGAACTCTGAGATTCTTCACAAATGATTTTGTATTCTAAGTTAGACAAGTTCAATGGCATTACCGAAGCTAAATGAAACCCAAAAAGTCTTTAAGAAGTGGTAAATTCTTTTATTTTCATTTGTCAGTTTTGATATTGTTATGTTTGAAGAATGTAACAAAATCTGTGCATTTATTTCTAAATGTCTAGAGGAACATCTTTTACATGTTAATTCTCAATAACTACTTGATTGTGTATCTTAGAAATGTTACAAGTTCTCAATAGTTTAATACAAAAAAATTTGGAGTTAGACTACCCAAATTGCCATTTGTGTAAAAAATACCATTCTTGTGTGTGTGGGTTGTCTTGTTAAAATGAATTGAAATTTGGCAGTTTTCTTTTGTACTGTTGTATCATAATTAACCCTAATAAGCCATCCTAGAAATTGTATTTTAGTTTTCATTATTTTAAGAGTTGACATCTCAAGTTTAATTTTTAAAATAAAGAGTTTCTCCTAATTTTGGCAATCTGTCTTGAAGAGTGTAAAGGCTTACTGAAACTTTTTTTTTCCCCTTTCAGAAGATTTTAAAATAAGAATAGTGTTCTTAAAATGTTTCAGAAATCTTGAGTTATTACTTTATTTTTTATTAACATGATTATTCTTTTGCTCTCATGAAAAAATGGTACTCTAAAAGAAAGCTCTAGAGTTTTTTAATCAAACTTTTGAGTTTTTACTTAAAAAAGTAAATAAATGTCTGTTCTGGTTATAAGTGGCCTTTTAGCATTATAGTGCTTGGACAGAAAATACTTACTTTACTTACATTAATTTAAACAGTACTACCTTGTTATTTAAAAGATGCATATTATAAAGGTCATTCTACATAATTATTTTGTTAATATCTTTAAAATACAGAAAAATTTGAAAATTAAGATGATTTTCTTATACAGGAAAAAAATTCCAAAAGCAGGTTTCTTCTCCTGAATTAGTGCTTCTTATTATTAACTGAGGGCCTAGCTATCCTCAGAGTATTTAACCTAAAAGCAAAACTTAAGAGTTCTCTGAGATTTTTATTGAACTTATTTGTAAGATTCAGATGTTTAATCATGTTGTGTTAATTGTTTCCATTGATAATTCCCAAATTCTAATTTCCATTGAGAAGAAGGAGCTTGACAACTGGGATTTGAAGAGATTTAACTTACTAGTTTGCTGTCCTCATTGCTGACTGCTTGCAACTGAAGACTGCCTAGTGGTATTAGGTTTCTCCTCCCCTTGTAAATGATTAGAGCTGCTTACAGTTGCTTGTTGGATTAATCGGAGTATAAATATTAAGATTGCTTAGTAAGATTTAGTAGGGATCTTATGTTTATGTTTTTTAAACACATAAATTAATTTTGATATTCTGTACCTCATTTTTTTTTAGACCTCCTTAGCTACATGTTTTGCTCAAGAAACTTTTGAGAAACAGTACAAGCAAACTATAGGACTGGATTTCTTTTTGAGAAGGATAATGTTGCCAGGTAAGAGACTAAAAAGTCTTAACGTAGACAATTGTGTAAGTCTTACAATAAGAGATATAAGTCAGAAATGTGTAACATATATATTGGGGCTGCTTTTGCATGAAAATACATGTAATTGGTCATTTTCTTCATGAGGTTACTTTCACTGCCATCTACCATACGCATATATTGTACATGCGGTGTGAGAAAGCCACACCGTCCCCTATTTTTGGCCACTGTACATTTTTTGAGGGTAAACAATTGCTTATGTAACTTTAAAAGTCCTTAAAAAATTAAATGGTATTCATTTGTCAGCCGATGTTAACTATATGTGAAAAGATTGGGAAGGATTATTTTTTAAATATTATTTTGATTAGCTTCTGCTTCAGTTTTGTTGTTTGAAAGTTGGAACAGAAGTATAATGTAGCTGTGGAACTTCTGTGCTCTAATATGTGAATGCTGTTTTATGCAAGGCAGCATGAAATTGCTGGCATTTAATAGACCACTAAAATTTAGGGTCCCTAGGCGCTCATAAAAATACAGTTTGAGCATTCAAGATGTTTCAGTTCACCATGCAAAGAAACTATTTAGATGCCAGTTGCAGCACATTTTGTGGGAAATACAGGGAAATAATAACACAAAACGAGTGGTTTATGTTTTAAGTTAGTTTCTGAACAATTGGGGCTTTAAAATGCCTCGTCTATTCAATTTCAATGGTTAAATTATGTTTAAAGTATTTATTAACAGCAGTTTATCTTGATTGACTTTATAAACATTCACCCTTTTCTGTGTGAGAACACATATTTGAATAAAATTGTTCCAAGTGTAATATCAGATTCATATATTGGAATTCATAGAGTGGGAAGGTGCTTAATAAATTCCAGTATTATTGAATAAATTAACATCTCAAACACCTTCTCACTAAGTTATATAGAAGGAAAACTCTTCGTAATTGGAGGTATTCTTCATATTGTACTAATGTACTGTGTTCTAGTTTGTATTATCAAAGAAGAATATATTGGTAGGTACAGCATGAGGATAAAAGAATTCTGATTATTCTGAGTTTTCCATGACTAAGGTTATTGTTCAGCAAGGTTTAATGAGAAATACAGGTGTATTTTATTTCATTTGTATTTTCTTTTAATACATTCAATACTGAAAATATAATTTTATTTGTATCTCTCTTATTGATTGGTTAATGCTACATTCAGAATAATTACAGCAATCCATTGTAGAACACATGCACAAGTTATAAAATGTAAATGCTGAAAACTTACTTTTGCAACATTTTTTTTCGAAATGCTAGTTGTATATGGAGAACTTTAACATTTAGTTGTTAGTTATTTTAATATTTAACAAATCATGAATTTTTCTCTCGTTTTTAATTTTTCTGATTTTTTTTAGTTGAAGGGCTTAACTCAAATATTATAAAACGGGTGTTTTGGATATTTTATATATGTGATATTTGTGATGATTGCTGATGTGTTGCACAGTATTACCAATTTTAAAATTTTGATTACTTCGTAATGGTCTTAGAATCCGAATTTGTAGTATAATATTTTAGACTTAGAAAGTTTTTAGGTCACAAAATATTAGGAAATGTATGCTTTTAATGAATGTATATTTTAGTTTTCTTGTTGGTGTTTTTATTTTGATAAACTATGTTTCTAAAAAATTCTATCTTTTTAAGACAGATGGTTTTCTACAGGTGATAGACAAATTCAAAATTATGGAGAAATTTCAATGTGAAAAAATTGTTTTAGTGTATCTTGATATTATACAGTCGACATTATTGAGATGAGATGAGTAAATCACAGTGTTCCTAGTCTTTGTAAGTGTCAATGAAATGATTAATAATGTTTGTACCATTTGCTAAGTAAAACGCAGGCGGCATTTTTGAATTTATAATAAAGCAGCATACTACGTAAACCTAGTATTCTTTACTAGTTTAGTCAGTCTTCTGGTCAGTCAGCTTGTAGAGGTGCAGAGCCCCCATCCACCCGCTCACATCCTCCTCCTGCAGGTTTTCGAGGTGGTTACTTTGCAGAGCCTCCTCCGCGTCAGTGTGCTTCATGACCTGGTGTGCTGTATAGTCTAGATGCAGCCACTGTGCAGGTTTCCGTGCTCCAAGTAGTGGATCTGTTAGTCAGAGATTCTGCTGATAAAGTTTCTTAAGAGCCTTAGTCAAAATACTTTCAGGAAGCTTGTGGGTACAGTCCAGTAAACAGTGTTCTACTGTGAAAAGGATTTCTAAGTCTTTAGTACAAAAAGTGGGCAGTCTTGTGTTTTCAGTTCCATCTTGACTATGTGGCACTTTAGGGAGGGTTAGTTAACCAAGGCACCAAGTGTATTTTCACAGGGTCACTGTTGAATCCTCTTGGTGGCTTTGATTCTTACTAAACACAATTTACATACATTTTGTCACCTCATTTTTTTTTTCTAGTTACTTGTCATTTCTTTCAGAGGAGCAGGGATTTTGTAGCATTTTACATTTGAGAAGAGATGACTGACAATTTCCTTAATTTTTTTTTTTTGTGCTAGGAATTGAACTTAGGACCTCATACTTGCCGGGCAGGTGCTGTACCGCTGATGAGCTATATCCCTCGCCCTCCTTAATATTTTTTTATTTCTTGCAAAATTGTGTTTGATGGATTCTTGTTTTATTATTTTTTTAGAAATTACAGTATTATTTGATTACTCTTATACAGCTTTATAGTTATGTCATTTTCAAAATATATAATAGGAGACTTCATAGGTTTATTCCTGCAAAATAGAAAATTGATTTGAATTGTATCTTTCTTTGGTTTTATTCTTCAGATAGCGAATCCACCCCTTTTTTTTAGTTTTATGTGTTAATAAGCCTAAAATTTAAATGTGGAAGTTAGAAATATATTTTTAGGTATATGAAATAACTATAAAGTTCATATCATTTGTTGGTGGTATAATAATAGTGACCTTTTTAATAGTATGTGAGAAAACATGCATCGATGACAGGTCTACTGGATTATCATTAGTGCATAGTATTTTTACTTCTGAATTACTGGCACTTATATCTTTCTTCAGGTAAGTTTATTGGTACATTTTAGGTGTACATAATGATCACATTCATCATAGGGAATTTATACCTGGAACTTACATTTTAAAAAGCAAAAACAAGCAAACAACAGTTTTTGTTCAGAGTGGTATGTATTTAAATGTGTACCTTGGACATTGAATATACATTGAAGAGTTGATTCAGAGTGTTGGAAGGATTGTAGTCAGAATTTGGCAGTGCATTAAG
Source organism: Cuniculus paca (assembly GCA_004365215.1). Classification (NCBI taxonomy): domain Eukaryota; kingdom Metazoa; phylum Chordata; class Mammalia; order Rodentia; family Cuniculidae; genus Cuniculus; species Cuniculus paca. Next base: position 20,067 of record RJWT010007376.1, on the reverse strand, counting down.
AAGTATTCACAATACCTAATTTAGATGGGATTTGAAGATCAGAATGTAAGAAGGAAGGGAAAGAAACTTCGTATTATCTTAATATGAAGATAAGCAATAGGGATTATGTTGACCCTGAATAAATGAGGTTAAATACTTATTAGTAATTATTAAGTATTGCTTAAAACCTTACTCTATAAGAGTTACTATTGTTTTTTTTTTTTGCGGCACCAGGGTTTGAACTCACAACCTCATGCTTGCCCAGCAGGCAGTTAGGCTGCTGAGCTAAATCCCCAGCCCAGAGTTACTATTGTTAAGCCCTGTCTTTTAATGGAAACAAATGACACAAAGAGTTTTCCAAATACTTGTTTATCTAGGGGCTTCTGCAACTATTTTAAATATACCTCTGCTGACAGCAAACCCTCTCACCTGCTTAATTTCAGATGATATTGTAGGAGTATAATTTCACCTTTGAATCTCACAAATTTAGATTTTTAAGACATTGAGTTTATCAAAGTTGTTGGACAGATCTTAGTCTGTGACATTTGCTTCTTTGGATTCACAGGGCTCTAGGAGCATTTTGGTTGTTCCTCTATGAGCGTGGAAGGTGCAGTTCGTGGGAAAGGGTAATAAATCTCAGTAGCTCTTGTTAATGCTAACAGAAGCTCCTTCTGGAAACCCTCTGCACTGTGGCAGGGGGAACAGATCTGTGTCTGTATAATGAAAAGGTTGCAATACAGACCCACCACACTCACATTAAAGGCTGAAACTTTGCTGGTTGATCCAGTGTCATACTTTTCAGTTGTATAGTTAAATGCTTGTGAATAACATTGCCTGACTTTAGTGTTTTACATTGGCATACATTCCTATCTTAATAATCCCTTTCATTTTTGAAGTGAGATCCTTTTTTCAGTTTTATTTTGAATTTTCTTGATTTGCACATCATTCAGAAGGTACCAATTGAGACTTTGGAGAAAACTACATAGTTTTGTGAGAAGAAATAATTTGAAATATTAATCTAAAATGCACATTGGACATATTACTTGACTTTCATAGCTCCATTATTGGTTGCATTGATAAAAGTAGTTTATCTCGGATATTTGCTTTAGTCAGATATTTTCCAAAATGTACCAGTGAATTTTAAAGATTGCCTTTTAGTGTTTTAGAATACTTCTGTAATGCTTTTGTGGGGAAGCAGATTAATTACACTGTTTTATAAGGGCTTTGACATACCTATAATTATTTCAGTGTATAGTCTTTGAACAGGTATGAATGCATCAAATATTAAGAGAGATGTTGGGTCTCTGCATCCTGTATCAGTTCTGAGCAAGACTATCAAATGTGATTATATTTTAGAGGTTAAATTTGAAATGTAACTTTTGATGGTTTACCTTTACATATAATAGTTAACATTAAAATTAAAAACAGTTCATTCGTTTGAGTTGAAATTGTGGGTGCATCTTTGTAGTCTGTTATTCTGTGAGGTTTAGAACTCAGAATTTAGAACCGACAGCAAAATTCCTATGTATGGTTGGGTGGGTTATTTATTCAGCCTTAATTAATTAATTAATTAATTATTTTTTGTGGCACCGGGGATTGAACTCATGACCTCGCACTTGCCAGGCAGGCGCTTAGGCCGCTGAGCTAAATCCCCAGCCCCTTCAATTTTATTTTTAAAGTACGTTTCTCACTCCATGCATATGTACTTTATTGTTTTTTTCTCCCTGAGAATCAGTGTTCTTTCTCTCACTCCCTCTTTTCTTTCTTCCCTTTATGCATGCCTTCCTTTCTTCCTTGTTTTTTTTCCTGGGGCTTAAGTTTTTAAATTAAGGCTAAGTTTACTTTCTTTTGTTTATGAAGAATATCGTAAATACTGTTTCATGGAAATAGACAAATCTTGATTCCCAACTGTGATTTTGTTGATATTATTTGCATAATTCCAAATATTTGACCATATGAGTTTGCAGAATAAAAGGCAAATTGGGTATAGTTTATCACTGTGATGTGGTATTTTGTGAAACTGTACTCAGCTGTTGCATTGTTATTTTTTTATGTTCTTTTTCTTTTATTTTAGGAAATTTGAATGTCACTGTTCAAGTTTGGGATATAGGAGGGCAGACATTAGGTGGAAAAATGTTGGATAAATATATCTATGGAGCACAGGTATAGTATGAATTCTGATTATTGTAGAATTGAATTCATCCCTTTACCAAAACACGTGCAGGTGTGTACATACACAGGTGCATGCGCACACATGTATTCTTCCTAATTTTAATTTTATCTGCTATGTAGAGAGACTCATTTGACATTTGTGCTAGTTCTTTGGTTTTATTCTCTCCAAATTCTGTTTGGAATGGTGTTTATGTGTGAGTGGGTGACACTCAGTGGTAGGAACTGGAAAACTCCTAACACTCTTCATATGCTGCTTATATTACTAGATATTATTATCAGCAGTTGAATAAGTACAATGATAAATGATACTTTGTTATTAACTAATTTGATTATAGTGTCCACTGTCATATGACTGAATGAAAAATGGAAATTTAATTTCATGTTAAGTTGCAAACACAAAACATATATCTACCTGTCTATGATTTTGGTCTGTGACTTGGTCTTTCAAATAATTATAGTTCTTCAAATTTAGGTGGGCATGGTGGCAAATGCTTGTATTTCCAACGCTTGTGCATCTTAGGCAGCCCCCCTGGGCTGTATAGCAAGACCATGAAAAACCCAAAACAAATCCCCTTTGTAGGAATCTTCCCAAAAGAGTTCAAGTCATCGTATTACAGGGATATGTGCATACTCATTATAGCAGCACAATTTATAATGGCTAGATCTTGAAAACAAGTGTATATGTCCATCAACAGATGAATTCATAAAGACAGTGTGGTATTTATAAACAATGGAGTACTACTCAACCATAAAGAAAGATAAACTTGAGGCATTTGTTGGCAGATGGCTACAACTTGAGAATGTAATGTCGAGTGGAATAAATCAGACACGTAAGCTTAGATATGACATGTTTGGGCCGGGGATTTAGCTCATCGGTGTAAGCGCCTGCCTGACAAGCCCAAGGTCGTGATTTCGATCCCCAGTACCAAAAAACAAACAAACAAACATAAATCTCGTGTGGTTTGTCTTATGTGAATATATATATATGGAGAGGATGCAAAATAGAAGATAAATAGAAATCAGGGAGAGAAGTTAAAATGTGTAATTGCACAGATTATTCTGATGTTTCAAAAATATTAAAAGATATATGCTAATTTGTTTCATTTGTACTAGTTTCTTTTTGTTTGCTGAAAAGAAAGTTTTTGTCCTTTTGTTTTCTTCTTTGTAAGAGTTGTTTTTCATCTCTGTCTTGTACTCTGAGTAACATTTTGGTTATTCTTTGAAGATCATGATGTATAGAATCTTGACTGTTGTCATTTTCTATTTTGTTTGTATGTGAAATATTTTTTCATAGAAGTAATGAGTACTTTTTGTATTTTTTACTACTACTTTCCTGTATTATTAAAAGAAACAAGAAAAAATAACCAAAAGCAAAAACAGACCAATCCCCCAGAAAACAAAGTATGTTTAATAGCCATATCTATATTTTATATCAGATAACTAAGTTCTACTATATGTATGAAGGACATACAATAAACTAATATAATAATGATGTATTTTTAGAAGAAAATTTATGTAGAGCAAGAAAATCACCTGAATAATTACATAAAAATTATTTGGCAACACGAGCTGACAATGGACATAGTATAAGTTTTTAGGTAAAATCAGCACAAATAGAAACATATCTATGGTAGTAATATACTTTAAAAGGTTAATTACGTTGCTCTGAGCATGTTCAGTGAAGAAGTCACCATTTTAATGCTTTGACACAGTGGTTTTGATGTAATAATTTAAGATTTAGAAATATCATAATGCCATGAAAATAATTATTTGATGAAGTAGAGTACTGTATATGGTGTATAGCTGATCATGAAGTACATGAAGCCTGCTAAGCTTAGTATGTAAGACTGATGTGGTCTTTATTTTTTCCTTATGCTTTGAATTAGTGTATATCTTTCATATCATCATGAGACATATGAGGACAGTACTCAAAATCTTCATTTAGTTTTTTATTAGAGTTTGGTGTTTGAGTAGCAGAAGCATAACTTTGTATTTGGAAGTATGTTTCTTCTTCTTTTTTTTTTGGTACCAAGGATTGAACTCACAACCTTGCGCTTGCCAGGCAGGCGCTTGGGTCACTGAGCTAAATCCTCTGCCCTTGTCTTTTTGAGACAGGGTCTCGCTATGCCATTTAGGCTGGCCTTGAGCTCACTTTGTAGTCCAGGCTGGTCTCGAACTTGCAGTGATCCTCCTGCCTCAGTCAGTCTCCTGAGTGCTGGGATTACAGGAGTGTGCCACCATGCCTGTCGGAAGTATGTTTCTTATAAAAAATGAATCTATGGAACAGAGATGTTGACATGTTCCTGTACAAAATTTGGTTCTTGGCAAAAACCAGTGCAGTACTTTTGAATGGAAAATAGATTCTAATGTATTTTGTAAAATATTTAAAGGAGAGATTTTAAAAAAATTGTTCATGTATACATTTGACTCTTAAAATTTTCTCCTTTGTCTTTTCTTCTACATTGTCTTTTGTCTCCTGCAAAATCTTTCAGCTCATGTTTAACATTTACATTTGTGATCATACGAGTGTGTTTTTATGTACACTTACTTTTAAAATCTGTATCTTGGACTTTTTTCTTTTTGTCGTTTTGAGACAGGGTCTCGCTATACCATTCAGGCTGGCCTGGGGCTCACTTTGTAGTCCAGGCTGTTCTCGAACTCGCATGATCCTCCCACTTCAGCCTCCGAGTGCTGGGATGACAGGCGTGAGTCACCACGCCCGGCTATCTCAGACTTTTGTGTCTAAATATTTGCTAATGTTTTAAGTTTTAAAAATTAGTTGAAGTGTACATTATGTTGAAGAAAACTGTTTGGACAGAGATGTGTAGGAAATGGTAATCATTGTTTTACTTACGTAGTTGGTGAAATATGATTTGAAAATAATTCTTTTTCTTTTTGCACCATAAAAAAATCTATCTTCAGGCCACATACAGGAATTTTATTTATTTATTTATTTATTTATTTTTCATCTTTTTTGAGATGAGGTTTCTCTATGCTGTTCAGGCTGCCCTTGAACTCACTTTGTAGCCTAGGTTGGCCTCCAACTCACAGTGATCCTCTTGCCTCAACTCCTGAGTGTGGGGATTACAGGTGTGCGCCACGATGCCTAGGATTTTAAAAAAATAAACATTAAGAGTAGTCTGACTTCTAGTGATATTTGACTCCAGGTGTCAAATAAAATAGCTTTTGATGGTACACCTAGAGTTAGTGAAAGAGGAGTACTTTACACATCTCTGGGTAAATAATAGAAAATTTAATTAAATCTCATTTTTCTTCACTTAAAATTTAGAGGAATATAATGTTCATAAATTGAATTCTGTGATTTTGCTTTACTTAAAATAATTTATAATTTTTTATTTTGTGCTTTTGAGACAGGGTTTCACTATGCAATTCAGGCTGGCCTTGAACTCTTTTTAGCTCAGACTGGCCTTGAACTTGCAGCAGTCCTCCTGCTTCAGCTTCCTGAGTGCTGAGTGCTGAGCTTACAGGCATGTGCCACCATGCCCGGCCTTAAAATTTATTGTTTAGTTTATTTAAATTACTTGAAATTTATTAGCATAGAAAAATAAACATTGATATGGAAGTCACATAATGTAAAATAAAAGCATCCTATTTTTTCCCCCATTCTTCTACCCTTTCTTCTAACCCTCCTCATTTGCAAAAGCTTTGTTTCCATGTTTTCTTTTCTCATTTTTTTAAATTTAAAAACATTTTTCTTTACTTTTCTTTCCTTTCCTCCTCCCCTCTTCTTTGTTCCCCTCCCCATTTGAACATTTTTTCCTATTTCACAATACCTATAAATTAACCATTCTGAAATGTATTATCAGTGGCATTTTGTACATTCACGATATTGTGTAAGTTTTTAAATTACTGCATATTTTATATTATTACATCGCTCCTTACAATCAGCCAGCATTAAGGTGAAAACTTGTAGAAAATTCAAGAATTTCCATGTTTTTTAAGAGTAGTAGGATGTACTTTTAATATACTTCATTTCTTGGGAGAAAGTGTACATTATATTCCTTTGTAGAACTTGTCCTATATGACTTCTGTGTTGAAGTACATGTCAACATTTTTCTTTTGTTGATTATGCATTATGTTTTTAAACTTTATAATTTCTGTGACTTTTGTAAGCAGATGGTGTTTTATTAAATAATAATGTAGCATAGTGTTTTGAGAAATTCCTGAGTATTTTTATGAAATTATCCTACAGAACTGGGAATTCTGAGATGATGAAATAAATTGGCATAATTGATGATGATGCAGTAACTTTTCTGCTTCCAAAGAGATTCCAAATTAAATGCTGTGTAAAACACATAAAGTACATTTATCAATAGTCTGTTTTGTTATAGTACATAGAAATGGTATTGCATGAAGCTCAGTAATAATGAGTGAAGCTTTCACTCATTATTTACAACAGTCACCTGGAGAAAATTGTTATTTTTCAAAAACAATGCCTTTAAAAATTCTAATATACTTAATAATTATAAATTATATACTTTTATATTCTTCAAAGTAGACTTTATTTGCTTCTAGAATTGTAGATATTTGGAGAATAGAAAGTAATACTGTAGATTTGGGCCACATGTTAGAGAGATCAGAAATATTTTGCAAATAATGTTTTGACAAGCTGTTTTGAGAGCATCAGTTTAAAGTATTACTTAAGATTAAAAATTTTTTAATATATAGTTTAATTAGTGTTTGTAGTACCTAATAGTTAAATTCATTTTGGAGAACTGTTACATGTATATAGTATATCTTGAGAATTTTGGCTTCCTGTACCTGACTGCCATCCCTAACCCCAGGAATTTGTTTTAATTTTCTGATTTCTGTATTGTTTATGTGAGAATTGTTTTATACATATATGGGCTCTTAAAGTAGGAATTACTTTTTTGAAGCATTTACAAAAGGAAGAAACTTACTCATAGGCTAGACATTAACTTATATTACATTACTTATATTACTTATATAAAGCTGATTATTTTAACCTTCTTTACTTTTCTAACTGATAACATTAAACTTTAGCAATAGACTTGAGCGGTGTTGGTTGAAACCAAATTGAATTCACACCCCAAAAGAATTAGTGAGATATTTTGGAAAGAACTAGTTCTAAGAATTGAAATTTGTGCCAGTTAAATTCCCAGATTTTAAATTAACTTTTCTCGAAGGCTTCAGAAAGATGTTATAGGCTGTTTTTCCTAGTGGTTAGGAGCAAACACACAGTGCATAGTGTTTAGTGCCCTGTAACCTGTGGCTAACAGAGGCTGACACACACCTCGGAAAAGGGCTGGATGTTTCATTTCTGTAGCTCTTTCCGTCCTGGAATCTAAGTGGTTTGCAAACACTGCTCCACTGAGCATAAACTCAATGAAGTGCAGTCATTTGTGAGGAAGAACACACTGCTATTGTGTGCCAGTGCCCCACACAGAGGAGCCTGTCTGGTAACTACCACCAAAATGGTTTGGTGCCTGTATGACAGCTGATGTGAGAGCACATCTTGAAACAACTCCCTGACAACCTCTGCTACTTTTTTCTCTGAAGTTTTTAGTTGGGTATTTGCCGATTTATGACTGATTATGTTTATAGACCTCTTTTGCATTAGTGTTTCTTATAGGTTGTCCTTACACAGGTAAATATTATGTCGTTATGGCTACTGTATTGTATACTCTGTGTGATTTACTCCTTTATGTAACTGAAAACTAAGGTACATTATTTATCTTACAGTTCAGGGAGGAAAAAAATGACCTGTATTTTGATAATGAGGGAACTTTTCATTTTTGTGGTTAAATAATGTATATACTGGGCTTAGCACATGTTGGATTGTGTAAGTTTATACAGTATTTTACTGTAAAAACTGTTAAGTGTTGCCACCAGTGTTGCTACTTCAAAGCTGTTATCAATTTAATTTTGAAATGATGTCTGTTTGATTTACTAACACTTCATGCATATTTCCAATGAAATCAGTGAAAATGAAGTAGTAAATGAGGTAATCTGCTGTAATAGTTGTGTAACAGTCTTGAAGCTTACAAAAACAAGGGGTGGCAGTGTCTTCTTGGAACTGGAGAGGAGCTGAAGTACATTTAAGTCATAAGAAACGTACATTTTTGTTGAAGAATTTAACAATATAGAAGGATTTGTTAAACTCGAAATCTGATTTTCTTTTCTTTTTTTTCTTTTTTTTGTCACCAGGGATCGAACTCAGGACCCTCACGCTTGCCAGGCAGGCGCTTAGGCCACTGAGCTAGATCCCCGGCCCTTGTCTTTTTGAGACAGGGTCTCACTATGCCATTCAGGCTGGTCTTGAGCTCACTTTGTAGCCCAGGCTGGTCTCGAACTTGGCAATGATGCTCCTGCCTCAGCCTCTCGAGTGCTGGGATTACAGGTGTGTGCCACCAGGCCTGGCTTGAAATCTGATTATCAAAGGTCATGTGAAAAACTTTTGGAAGAAGATGAGCAATTAGAGACTAAATTGAGGAGAGGAAGCCCAGGGCCATATGAGACTGAAGACAAGAGAAACATAAATAGCTCACAAATGGGTAATAACGATAGCAATCTGGGACATGAGACATAGTGATGAGTTCACTATGCCAAAAAAGATTAGATCCAACCATCCCCAATTAGATTGTTCTCAGAAGTTGGTTGAAATTTACATGTGCTGCATTTCTGAGGTATTTGTACTGTTTGTGGCTGGGAAGAGTCTGATAGTTTTTGGGAAGGAGTCAGAAGAGTTTTGGATTGATTGATGTAGTGAGAGACTCAGATCTGAAGGTGCTTGTATTACAGCTTTTGAAGAGGTGAGTGCATAGAGATCTGACTTGTATTGTGAGACTGGTTAGCAGAGGCCCTGGAAGCCAGTAGTTTTGGTAATGAATGTCTTTCAGATAGTTGCTCCATTTTATGTCTTACTAAGTCTGTGGCCATAAACTTTTTATATTATTATTTTCCTATCTACAACATCAATACTAATGACTTTTACTCATGTCTAATATTGGTAGTTTATGTCTTTTAGAAGATTGATCTCAGTGAAGACTAGGCTTTCTTTGTTGATTTTAATTATTGTTTTTCTTTTTAGCATCTCATATCTGCTCTAATCTTTAGTATTATTTTCTTCTGCATGCTTGAGACTGAAATTGTTTTCCTGGTTTCCTACAGTGGCATCTTAGATTATTGGTCTTTTTTTTTTTTTTTTTATACAACATACCATCATTCAATTCTGAATTTTCCTCTTAGCAGTGCTTTTGGTGCATCTTAAGAGTTTTCATAGCTAGTATTCAAAATACTATCTGTACTCTTAGTGAAAGTACTCTTAGTGAGATCCTACCTGTTATGGCTTGTATTTCGATGTCCCCCCAAACCTCATGCAGTTAAAGGTGGGACTTTTTCAGAGGTTGCTGCACCTGGGATGTGTGATGGTGGGATCAAGTCATGGTGCAGTGCTAGGATCAAGGGCACTAGGGTTAAGGGTGTAAGTCCTACCTGCCCTAGGTAGCCTGGGTAAGATATAAGGGATAGAAAGAGCTGTGGCTGCCCCTTGTTGCTTTGCTACCTTCAGCCCACTATGACCTGTTTCTCCTTTGAGATCCTACCTTACCTTGGAGACAACTGATGATGGACTGAAACGGTGAGCTAAATAAACCTTTCTTCCATTAACTTTGGGTGTCAGGTATTTTGTCTCAGCCATGAGAAGAGTAACTAATACACTGCTCAAAATAAAAATTGAAAAAAGGACTGTAGATACAGTGCAGAAACATTAGGTTTAATCTTCAGTACTCAGAACATTAAAAATTTCTCGTAAGACTTCATTAATTCATGCATTATTTAGAAATATGCTGTTTAATTTCCAAATATTTTGAGCTTTGCAAGTTATCTTTTTGATTTTGATTATTATAGTTTGATTATAGCACATTTTATATGTGCTTTGTGTGATTTGTGTTATAAATCTGTTCAGGTATGTTTTAAGGTCTAGAATATGTATTATCTTGGTGAATGGTCCATGAGAGTTTGAGAAGGGTGTTTACTCTAATATTGCTAGATATAGTATTCTATTAATATCAATTAAATTTCTAATGTTGTTCAGGTCTACTGAACACTCTTTTTTTGTTTGTTTGTTGTGTTTTTTGTTTTTTTGTTTTTTGGTACTGGGAATTGAACTCATGACCTTGCACTTGCCAGGCAAGCGCTGTGCCACTGACATGTATCCCTCGTGCCTTGCCCTTGTTTTTGAAACACTCATTCTTACCAGTTTTCTTTTTGCTTGATGTGTCTGTTAATGAAGAGTGTTTAAGTCTCTATGTATAGTACTGCATCTGTGGATTTTGAATTGCTTGCAGTTTTACTTATTCTGGCCTCATATTTTGATATTCTGCTGTTGTGTACATATACCCTGAGACTTGCTATATATTTATGGAGAATTGACCTCTTTAGCATTATGCCAGTCCTTATATTGGATAATTTTCTTTATTGTGAAGTCTACTTTGTCTGAAATTAAATTCCAGCTTTCTTTATTGTTTTTTCATCACATTTTTCTATCTTTGTAATTTTAGTATGTCTCTTTTTATATTTGAAGTGAGTTTCCTGTTGGCAGCATATAGTTGAGTCTTGATAGTGAAATCTCTTTTTAGTTTGTGTATTTAGACCATTTATATTTAAAGTGATTATTGATGTGGTTGGATTAATATTTAGTATGTTTTTTCCTATTCTTTGTACTTTTTCTTTGTTTTTTTCCATCTTTTTTGATTTTCTCTGAGCACTTATTTTCTCTTAGCTTATCATTTATACTCTAAATTGATTTTTGATGATTGCCCTAGAGTTTGCAGTATACATTGTGTAATTCATCTAAGTTCACCTTCTATTAATACTATATTGCTTCATGTGTTGCATAGGTCATTCATCCTTCCTTGTCCTTTATGATGTTATTGTTACTCATCTCACTCATTTGCAGTAATCATCTAATACATTGTTACCATTATTATTTCAAACAGCTGTACAGTATTTCACAATAAAAATAAATGATTTTATTTTACCTTTATTTATTCCTTCTTTGATACCCTTCCTTTCCCTTTTCCTTCTTCTTTCTCATCTATGATTGAATTTTAAAGTTTATTTTATTTTTGACAATTTATAATCATATGTGTTCATGGTGTACAAAGTGCTATTATGGTTTATGAATACAACAGGGAATAATTCAAGGTAAGTAATGTATGCGTTATTTCAAATAGTGATACTTTGTGCTGAGATATTTGAAATGTACTCTTTTAATAATTTTGAAATATACAGTAAACCATTAATAATTATACTCACCTTGCTGTGTAACGAATCTCAAACAAAAAGTATTTCTCTTGTCTGTGAGATGTTGTACCCTGGTCTCCCCATTCCTCCCATTCTCAGCCTCTGAACTTCCAACTCTGCTCTCTGTGTCTGTGAACTTGGTGTTTTAGGTTCCACATACAAGTGTGAGTGTGTCTGTCTTTTTGGACCTGCCTTATTACTCTTAGCATTTTATGTCCTCCAATACCAAACACGTTTTCACAGATGACAGAATGTCTTTTTTTTGAAGACTGATTAGTATTCCATTGTTTCTGTGTACTGTATTTTCTTTATCCACCTGTTGTTGGAATTTAAATTGACTCCATACTCATCTATTGTGAATAAGGCTGAAAGGAACATAGGAGTACAGACATTTCTTTGACAAACTGACTTCACATCTTTTGGGTAGATAACTCAGAAGTGGGCTTATTATATCATATGGTAGTTCTATTTTTAGTGGTTTGAGGACAGTCTACCCAGGTTTTCATTATAGCCATACTAATTTATATTCCTACCAGTGGTATGCAAGTTTTCCCTTTTCTCCACATCCTTGCTAACATTTGTTGTCTTTTGGTTTGTTTGTTTTTGTACTGGAGAGCATACCCTGGGCCGTCACACTGAGCTGCATTTCAAGGCGGAGTATCTAAGTTATTAAATATCCCAGGCTGGTCTCAAACTTGCAGTCCTCCTGCCTCAGCTTCTCAGAGTGCTGGGATTATATCATCACACCCAGCATTTATCTTTTGTCTTTTACATAACAGCCATTCTGACAGTTGTGAGATGATATCTCATTGTGGTTTTAATTTCCATTTTTCTGGTGATTAAAATGTTAAGCATTTTTTCCTATGTTTGTTGATTGTATATCTTCTTTTAAGGAATGCCTGTTCAGTTTCCTTGTCCACTAAAAAATTGTCTGTCTTGCTGTTGACTTGAGTTCTTTTTATACTTGGAATATTAACCTCATGGTGGATGTTTGGCTTGCAAGTATTTTCTTCCAAGTTGTGGGTGTCTCCACACTTGTCTTAGTTACTTTCTTCATCACTGAGACACAATACCCAGCACTCACCAATTAAAGGAGAGGTTATTTTGGGTCACAATCCATTCCGTAGTCAACTGTCTCCAAAGCAGGACACCATGGCACAGGGGTGTGGTGGAGGAATAGCTACTGATTTCATGGCAGATGGGAAGCAAAGAACAAAGGAAGGAGCAGGAAGGGAGGTAGATCCTTCTTGGTTCTGCCCACATAGAGTGACCCTTTTCTTCTGACCAAACCCTGCCTCCTAACAGCAAGTCAGCAACACTGCCCCCATAATCAAATCATCAGTCCAATCACTGGCCTATGAACACATGAGGCTTTGGAGGACTGTTTAGATCTAAGGCAAAGCAACACCTTTTTTTTTTTTTGGCTGTGCAAGAAACTTTTTAGTTGATGTCATCCTATCTGTTTTTGTTTTTGTTGCTCAAAATTAAAAAAAAAAGTATTACCCGGACTGATCTCATGTACTTTTTTTCCTGTGTTTTCTTCTAGTAGTTTTACATTTTTTTTTTTTTTTTTTTTGGTATTGAGGATTGAACTCATGACCTTATGCTTGCCAGGCAGGCTCTTAAGCCGCTGAGCTAAATCCCCGGCCCAGTTTTTGTTCTTTTGCTTAAGTTTTTAATCCAATTTGGGTGGACTTTTATGATGGGTCCAGTTTTATTCTTCTGCATGTGGATATCGAGTTTATTCAACATCATTTATTGAAGAGGAATATCTTTTTTTTTTCATAGTATATTCTTGACACTTGTGAAAAATTAGTTGATGGTCTGTGTATAGTTAATTGATAGGCTATTTTTTTCTACTGATGTTTCTATTTTAATTTTTCCCCAAAGTGTGCTGTTTTAATTAGTATAGGTTTATTGTGTAATATTAAATCTGGTAGGGTGAGGCCTCCAACTTTGTTCTTTTTGCTCATGATTGCCTTGGTTGTTCAGAGGATTTTTCAGTGATGCTTTTTCTTGTCTATGTAAAACTTAGTTTCTGACTGTTTTGTTTCTCTCTGAAGAGCCTTATAAAATGTTTCTTGCAGAGCCGATGTACCGGTGTTGAATTCCTTTGGGTTTTGTTTTTCTGAGTTTATCTTTCTCATTAAGTTCTTTTTTTTTTTTTTTTTTGGGTACCTGGAATCAAACTCAGGAGGACCTTGCACTTGGCAGGCTTACGTCACTGAACTACATCCCCGGTCCCTCATCAACTTCTGAAGGGCAGTTTTCTAGATGTAGGATTCTAGATTGGTTGTACTCTTTCTGTCAACGTTTTAAATATTTCTGTCCATTCTTTTCTTATTTGCATGGTTTTCTTTTTTATTAATTAAGTTTATTGGTACATTTTAGGTATATATAATGATCACATTCATCACAAGGAATTTGTACCTGCACATGATATATCTTGATTCTTTTTTTTCCTGTTTCCTTACCTGCCCTTCAACCCCTCTTCCTTCCTTATTTACAAAAGCTTCGTTTGCATTTTTTTCTTTTTTCTCATTTTTTCCTTTTCTCTTCCTTCCTTTTTGCCTCCCCTTTCTCTAGTTCCCCTTCCCATTTGAACATTTTCTTCCTATTTCACAATGTCTATCACACCTTTTGGTCCTTACCTACACTTTCAGTTTCTCACATCAGAAAAACAATATGGTACTTACATATGTGTTCGATTTATTTCACTCAAGAGTATGGTCTCAAGGTGTATCCATTTAGCTAGAAATGTCTCAAGCTTATCCTGCCTTATGACAGAATAGTACTATATTGTATTAAAAAAAATCACATATTCTTTGTCTGCTCATCAGTTGATGGGCATATGGGCTGTTTCCATGATTTGGCTATTTCGAACTGTGCTGCTATAAACATGAGTGTGTGTATATCACTGTGGTATGATTCCTTGGTTTTCTTATGAGAAATTTTAAAATTCTTACCCTGTTTCTTTTATTGGTAAGATTTTTTTTTTCCTCTTCTCTGGCTTCATTTGAGATTTTTAAAAATTTTGTATACTTTAATTATGTGGTATGCCTCTGGGTAGAGTTTTTGGTACTCTCTTTGAGATTTTTGATTATGTGATGTGGTATCTGTCATTGTTTTTGGCAATTTCTTGGCCATTGTTACTTCAGATATTTCTTAAATTTAAGTCTATTCTGCTATTCCAGTTATGCACATGAAATATCACTTAGAATTGTCCCACTGTTCTTTGACAGATATTCTGATTTATTCATTCGTTTTTATTTTGCATTTTAGTTTTGGAAGTGTCTATTGACCTAACGTTAAGCTCATTGATTCTTTCCTAGGCCACGTCTAATCTATTAATGAGTACATGAGAGCATTCTACGTTTCTCTTGCAGTATTTTTGCTATCTCCAGTATTCTGTTTTTATTATTCCTTAGATTTCTCATCATTCTGTTTACATTAACCACTTATTCTTGAATGTTGTCTGCTCTTTCCATTAGAACTCTTAAGATCGTATCAATCAGCTTTGAAATATTCTTTGTTTAGTAATTGTAAAACCTGTGTTGTATCTGAATTTAGTTCTGACACTTTTGGTTCTCAAACTACTTGTGGGAATGTCTTATATTATCTGCTGAATTCTGGATATGATTAATAAAGAATTCAGGTAAATAGGCCTTCATTGTGAAATTTTATGTTGCTCTGACCAGAGTTGTGCTGCATTTAATGTGTGTTTAGCTAGTTATCAAATTCTTTCACTGTTATTTTTTCTCTATCTTTTTTGTATATTTTCTGAACTCTTAAGTTGAAGTTTGTGTCTTGGAGCTCATTGAACTGTCATCAACTGCTGTTACACTGGGGCCTGTTTGTGTTGTGGTAAAATGAGGGGGAGGAAGAATTTTTTATTCTTATGAAAAGATCAGAATATTTAGTGGCTCTGTGTCATGGGGCTGTGGCCTTCACAAATGTATTTTGATTCTTCGACTTAATGACATAGAATGGCTTAGAGAAGAAGGGAGTTGGGATCTTTCCTTATTCTGTGGGATATAAGGCATTGGGTGTGTATGGCGGTGGTAACTTCTTTTCTTTGTGCCAGAGTCATGAGAGGGATGTCTCTTGTCTACCAAATTCTTACAGATAAAACTCATGAAAGTGTGAGGGTGACCGTAAGGCCCTGGGGGCCACTGGGAAGTTCTTACACTCAAGTTTCCAAAGCCTCCAGAAACTTGTTGAAGTTTCCATTTAGGTATTTCTACCGTTTACTGCTCTAGGTAAGCACATCTTAGTTGTGATTCTGTGGATTTGCCCTTCTTTAGATTTCAGGGTGGTGATTTACCCTGCAACCTCAATTCTCCAATGAGTCTGCACAAAGTCATTTTCATTTTGCTCAGGCTTTTTCTTGTTGTAAGGACAGGAATAACTTTTAAGTTCTTTACATGTAGGAATTGAAATCGAGCATCCTAGAATTCCTTTTGTATTTTAATATTTTTAGGTGTTTTTTAATCTTTCTGTCTCAGAATTTTACCACAGTAATAAAGATTGAAACCAGTACAAATTATGGCTGTAAGAACAATGAGAAAAATAATAGTTTTTACATTAAATTGCATTGAGAATATGAAGAGAGATATTTGGGTTGGTGGATAGCAAGATTAATGAGAATTTATCCTTCTGTATTCTTTGTATGCCCTATATTTGGACATGTTGGTCTAGACCAGGGGTTTCCTAAAAAGAACTTGGTAGTAAATACTTTAGGCCTTGCAGGCCATACTGTCTGTGTTACAACTACTGAACTCTATAGTTGTAGCACAAAAGCAAGCATTGATAATGCTTAAGAAAACATGTGTGACTATGTTTTAATCAAAGTTTACCCGATGTTTTTCTGCAAATACAGCCTGTGGGCTGGAGTTGATCCACGGAATATAGGTTTACAAACCTCTTGTCTAGATCAATGGTTTTTAATTTTTTGTTTTAACTTGGATCTTTTATTAGTATTTATTAATTATATATAATAATGGATTTATAGCAACATTTTCTTTTTTTTCTTTTTTCTTTTAAAGAAATAAAACAAAACAAAACAAAACAATAAAGCAAATCAGAACAAAACAATGCAGGTGATACAGGACTTCAAAACAGTACAACAGGAAATCAACAATGGGTACCATGATGCCTCTCATTTTCTTCAAAATAGGTGTCTATACCATCATACAAAATAAAATCATAACAAAACAGAACAAAAATGGTTTTTAATTTTTGTTCCATATTACTCATCCAGCACCAATCATTAGATGGTAGACATGTTTTATTTCCATATGTTTTATCATGTTGAGGTATTATCTTGTTGGGATGAAGAGTTTCATATATTAATCTGTAAAGTTCCAAAAATCCCACAGTTTAGGCATCATTGCTCTTTGCTTTATTTAATGAGTATAAACTGTATCTTAAAATTGCTATGTAAATACCGGTATTGTCTATTCAGAAGAATAACAACAAAAAGTCCTGTGCAGTTATATATACATTAATTTTCAGTGACTTACTTAATGTCTGTGCTTTTTTTTTTTTTTTTTGCTGCATGTGCACTGGGGAGCTGGTGATTGAGCATAGGACTTTGTGCATTCTAGATAAGCACTGTACCACTGAAGTATATGCCCCAGCCTTCTTCACTGTGCATTTTTATTATTTCACTTTATCATGTAGACTTGTTATTTTTAAAGTGAGATAACAGAAGCTTTCTCCAAGGTTGATATATGGTGGTCCAAGACTGGAATCTTAAGAGTAGAGCTCTTTTCAGCATATACCCATAGCAACTGGAGCAGGGTTAGTAGGCTGAGGATTAGTTATCATCACAAGTTAGTTTTGGAACTTTATTTGTAAGGAAAGTGAACCTAAACTTCTTATTTCAGATAATTTTATATTGGAAATTATTTCTGTGTATCTCAAAGACTGACAGAAATAGAGCTCAAGTTAATGAAATGAATAAGACAAATAGTTTTGTGTAAAAATTACAGAATATTTAAACTGAAAGGAATCTTAGAGCCTAACTCAAAGCTCTTTTTTTTTTTTTTTTTTTTTTTTTGTCTTTTTGAGACAGGGTCTCATTGTGCAGTTCAGGCTGGCCTCGGGCTCACTTTGTAGCCCAGGCTGGTTTTGAACTGGAAAGGATCCTTTTGTCTCAGCCTCCTGAGTGCTGGGATTACAGGCATGAGCCACCACACTCAGCTCTTCAAAGCTCTAATTTTAAAGATAAGAAACCTGCCCAAAGAAGATACATAGTTTCAAGTCTAGGATTAAACAAAAGGGTATAGTATTAGAATAATCTAAGAGCTGTATTCTATAGTCAGCTGTGCTATCTTCACAAAGTCAGCTGGTAAAATTTCAGCAATTTTTGTGAACCAATTATTGACTATACTAATTAAAATTTTTATATAAACTTACCAATTATGTTAAAACAAAGCTATTTTGTGCTCAAATACATCACTTACTAATTGTTTTGTTATCTGTTTTGTTAACAGTGGTCTTGGAGTTATTTACATTTAGTGTATCTATCTGTACAGTAGAAATCCTTTATGGTATAATGGTGTCCTACCAACTCTGCTTGGTGGTGTCACGCTGATGGTTTAAAAATGGCTACAGGGGAGTACCTACCCTGTGAAGGTGTGTACATAACAAATAATATGCCCACCCCCACCCTCACTGAACCCAAGCCAGTTGATTAATATTTACCAGCCTGATACGGGCCATGAGGACTATTGTATGCTTGCCTGTTTGTGTGTCTGATTCTACTGCACAACTGAGTTCTCTGAGGTTTGAAACTGGTGTGCTTAGTTGGTATCCAGCATAAGGCATAGTGTGTTGTTGGCGGACAGTAATTTTAGTCACTTAATCTATGACTTAAATCTTGCCTCTATCATGTAATCTGTCTGTGTGATCTTTTTTTTGTAACCTTTGTTTATCAGTTATGTGGGAATAACATTGGTAACTTCCTGTGATTGCTGTAGGATTAGTGAAAAGATGTAGATACACATCTGATGCACAGTCTGTGCAAAAAAGTGGTTGACTTTTCTTTTTATATCAGAAGTAGACGTGAACACCATTTTAGAGTCCAGACTTGTATTTCTTGCAGAACTTAGTATTAAGTATTTGACCACAAACTGGATGAGAATCAAGAATGTTATTTTTGTGTATGTATATACTCTTTATTCTTCCCCCACAAAATAATGGGATAAATTAAAAGGAGTATGATATATAAGAGACAGGAAGCAATCCTTCTGTTATATTTGGCTCTGCTTAGACTCTTATTACAGTATCATGTCCAGTTTTACAGTGCTCATTTTAAAGAGGATGTCAAAAAACTATATGTGGTGTGTCCTGGGAAGAATCAACAACTATGATTAAAGACACAGAAAATAGGCCCTTTGAGGCAAGTTTAAGGAACTGAATTTGTTTACTCTGGAAAGCAGACAGTAAAGGAGTTACTTAACTATCTTCAAGTATATGAAGGGTTATTATAAGGAGGATATTCTCAAGTTGTTCTCCAAATGCACAGAGGACCACAAGAGGAAATCGACATTTTATTTAAAGAAAATTGTGTTAAACACTTAAATTGACTATCAGGGGATGGCATGGAATATCCATTTTTGAAAATATTTTAAAAGAGAGGCAGCAGATGGTTATTTATTGAAGAATTTAAATGTTTGACCTCATGAATGTGAGAAGCAAGATTGTAGACTTTGTAGCTTTTTCTACTTCTGTGATAGAATTTTCTTACATTTACTGCAACTTACGAAGCATATCTCATATATCTTAATGGAAGCAACTTATAATTTTGGTAAAATTGTGTCTTGCATTACATCTTAATTGCTGGATATATCTTGAATGGAAGCATTCAGTATCATTTATTTGCTAGGAAATAATTTAAATTGAAGTCAGTTTGTACACAAAAAACTCCACACGTGTTTTTACACCTTACCTGACATACCTGAAACCCCACTTGAGTGTTTATTATTAATATTTTTTCAAATAGTACATTACCAAAATTCTGTACCTCTTTCATGACAGGGAATCCTCTTGGTGTATGATATTACAAATTATCAGAGCTTTGAGAATTTAGAAGACTGGTATACTGTGGTGAAGAAAGTGAGTGAGGAGTCAGAAACTCAGCCACTGGTTGCATTGGTGGGCAATAAAAGTAAGTGAGTGCTGCTTATTTATGGAAAGTTTATTTGCTGCTGTGGGCGGAATGTTTGTGTCTCCCTAGTAATTTGTATGCTGACCCTCGAAATTGCAGAATGATGGAAATTGGAGGAGGGGCTTTAGAGAGGTAAGTAGGTCTTTCTGGAATGGAATTAATGCTTTATAAGAAGTGATGCCTCATGAGAGGGGTGATCTCTATCTGCCATGAGAGGATACAGCATGAAGGTGGCCATATATAAACTGAGAAGAGGGCATTCAGCAGACACTGAATCTACCAGCACCTGGATCTTGAGCTTCTTAGTCTCTGGAGTTGTGAGAAATAATGTTGATTAGGCCATCCATCTGTGGTATTTTGTTATAGAGGCTGGAAGAGAGAATTTACTGAGACATTCGTGTATTCTACATTTTTTATTCCTGAGAAAAAGATTTGATATTTGGAAACAGTTTTCT
>RJWT010007375.1:0-27712 GCA_004365215.1 Cuniculus paca | reverse complement strand
AGCACAATTTGTAATAGCCAAATCTTGGAAACAACCCAAATGCCCATCAACTGAGGATTGGAAAAAAAAGATGCAGTATTTCTATACAATGGAGTACTACTCAGCTATAAAGAAGAATCACATTGAGGCTTTTATAGGTGAATGGATTTGACTTAAGTCCATACTCATAAGTGAAATAAATACAACCCACATGAATAAACACTGTATCATCTCCCCAGTGTAAGAAACTGAAAGAGTCAATAAGATACAAAATCTTCAATAAATATTGTGAAAAGGTAAGAAATTGCTCAAAATGGAAAAAAAAAAAACTCAGGGAAAAGGAGGAAAGAAGGAAGGGAAAAGAAAAAAGTTATAAATATATATATATATATATATATATATATATACATATATATACACACACAAGATAATTGCACTACTAATTCTATTAGTTCTTGGAACAAGACTGTTAACATTCTTAGGATTAGATCAATTTTGCATATCTGTATCTGATAATCCGAGTAACTCTTTTGAAGAAAAGAATGCAAAATAACCACCTTTGTTATGTTCCTTCCACCTTGTTCTGAAACGTATCTTGTTATTATTATTTATTTGTCTTTTTTTCTTGGTTTTCTTGTGTTTTGTTATTCTGCCTAACACAGAAAGGATAGATGTATGTGTATAGGCTTATACCAGCCTAGAACTACTCCTAAGTAGTTTACAAGAACTGAGTTTATTAAAGGTGATGGTATAAGCAGCTACTGTAAAGAAAAAAGGACATTATGGTAGCCATTGCTGATTTATTATCATCATGTTTTGAAATCCAATAATGCTTTTATTCTTTGATTTTACCAGTTTTTGTTGGTTCTTTATTATTTGATTACAATATATGGAAGGTATGGACAGTTATCTTGAAGAAAACAAGAGACATCATGGTAGCCAAGGGTGATTCCTTACTGTCAGGTTTGAAAGCCTTTAATGCTTTCATTCTTTTGTTTTGATTGGTGTTATACTATTCTGTTTTGTTTTAATTTATTGTATGTGAAGGTATGAACAACTATTTTGAAAAAAACAAGAGAAACGATCGTAGCCATTGTTGATTTCCGGTTGTCTTGTTTTGAAGTCCTGTATTGCTTGCATTGTTCTATTCTGATCTGCTTGGTTCTACTCTGTTTTGGTTTGTTCTGTTTTATTCTCTTTAAAATAAAATAATAAAAATGAAAATAAAAATAAAAATGCTGGTTCTTGGAGAAGATCCTGATGTACTATTGAACTTACTTATGCTGGATTCAGATTTGTCCTATACTGACAACAAAATAGAGGCTTTTAATTTCAATGTTAAGGTCTTATAAAGCTAACATTTTATTAAGGAAAATACTTTAAAGATGTATTATATGCCCAATTTTGCACATTAATCTTGTTATTTTGGAAAAAGAAGAAAATTATTTTTGACAATACTTAAAATTGTGTTTTTAAAAAATGAAATGGCACATGCTGTCAGTGTCAAAGTATATGCCTTTTGGTCTTATTAACTAATAATGAATTTCCTTAAGGATGTACCAAGAGTTGGGATAAAATATCATAGTACCACCATGGATGCCATTGAATGGTGAAGAGAGCATAACCTATTTTTTTCATATTTCATGCATGCTAGGCAAGTGCTCTACTATGGAACTATGTTCCAAGCCATTGTTTTTTTTTATTTTTAATTTGAGACCAGGCCTTGCTAAGTTTCCCACCCTGGCCTCAAACTTGCCAACCTCCTATTTCAGTGTGCTGTGTAGCTGGTATTACAGGCATGAGCTACCATGCCTGGCTAACCTAAGCACTCTGCATCATAAATGGAGAGGCCAAAGAGTGACAGGAGTCATGACAGAAAAATTGACCCTTGAAAATGAGATTTGGGTTTAGACAGGCACAGATCCAGTCATGCATCTATGACAAGGGCATGTTGGTTATAAATGAAATCATACTGTATTTTTTCCAACAACTGTAATTTTTCAGGTGAATGCTGCATTTTCCATGTTGCTTAATATTTATTTGAGCCATGATATGTTAATTTTAACACACATTCTTGCATCAATGGGAATTCGTATTTGCTATAAATTAGTTTTCTATACTATGTTCACATATAACAATAGTGTTACACTAAACATAGTGAGTTTTAATGAAATTCCACAGTGGTGGCTCTTGAAAAGGCAGCGAGGGACATGAAGTAATAGAATGAAGAAGACTCCCTGTCTCTGTGTGTAATACATTACCATTTTTAAATGGGAGTTATTAATTAATTTTTATAGAAAATTTTAAAGCTATTTGATAGAATTAATGATTATATCTGAAGGTGGGTACATAGTTGTGTTTTTATGCACACTGTACTTTTCAAAAAAATTTTTTTCACACTGTGATTTTGGGTTGTTTTAATATATTTCATAATATTTTGTCTAGAATTGTAAAAGAATAGTAAAAAGGTAGCTCAATGGGCCTGCATGGACTTACCCTTCTTTTCTGGAGTCCTCTCAGTCAACTGTTAGTATTCTGTTGCACAGTAAGGAAGCTCAGTTAAAATGAGTGTTCTGTTTAATCCAAAATAGCTGAAGGAAATTAACTTTTCACCACAAAGAAATTATAAATGTAAAAGTCAATGAGTAATTATTGTAATTTCTAATTATTGTAATTTCTAATTATTGTAATTTCTAACAAAATAATTACATGTGTTGAACTTTTATATTGTAAGCCATAAATGTATGCCACTATCATGCATAACAGAAATATTTTTAAAAGAAGGAGTAAGACTAGAGTTCTGTAAGGGTGAAATCAGGAATCCAAAGTAGTTAAACTGAAAACCCAGACTTATTCCACATCAGCTTCATCAGCAGTCAAAAGAGTGAAAAAAGATAGAGAATTACAAAATATTGAAGGGTCTGAATCATACTCAGGAAGAAAGAATATCTGGAATTCAGAAAACAGAGTAAGACCTGAATATAATGAGAGCAGACTACAAAATCTGTGCAAAGGAGTAAATATACTAAGAAAGTGTTACCAATTATATTAGAATATCACTTTTTATCTTAAACCCTGCAACTGGTGACTATTCTCTTACCTCATGGGGTGGAGGTGGGGTATACAAAATAGAGACAAAGAGAAAAAAGAATAAGAAACAGATTGATGAAGAAGAAAGGAGAAAGAAAGGGAAGCAAAGAGGAGGGGAGGGAGAAGGTATGGAAAGGACAGAAAAAATAACTTCAATTTCTTACAGCATGCTGGGGATTTAGCTCTGTGGCATAAGCACCTGCCTGGCAAGTGCGAGGTCATGAGTTCAATCCCCTGTGCGGCAAAAAAAAAAAAAAAAAAAAAAAAAGAACAAACAAAATTTCTTACAGCATTTTGGGGAGCACTTCAGAATACTTTGAAGATATCACCAAGGAATTCTCTGAGTAATCACTGAGTACTGAAAAATAAAGGTAGAAAATGTATCCTCAGGAAGGGCAAAAGGGCGAATAGATAAGGAGCTCCTGAGCATGAGTTATCATCTCTGAACACAGATTCAAGCGTGCATTTTGAGACCTGAGCCATGTTCCTGAGAAGGTGGTCATAGATCAACTCTTTTCAGTGTCTGTGGCCTTGAGAGCTCAATTAGAAAAGCTCCTCATTAGCTAAAAGCACACTGTCATTTATCCCCAAGGCAGCACAAGTCCTTAGGGCACAGATCAAGGAAGGGTGGAACTCAGGAGTGAGTGATTTCCTGACCCTGAGAGTGCAGGCATGAACCATTCTCTTCTTACTACACTTCCCTTTATTTCCAGGGGATCTCATTCTTGGATGTATAATCTGATCTCAGGACAAATGAAGGGTTGAACCTCAGCTTAAAATTCCAGCTTATTCTGAGCCAGAGATGATTGCTAAAGTGCTAGTTTTAAAAACTAAAAGAAAAAAAGCACTGTTACATACTAATCACCCTGGCCAAAATGAAAAAGGCAGATATCGTAATATATTGGCAAGATAGAGTTTAAATTGATGCAACTGCTTTGGAGAATTGTATGGTGGTGTTGAATAAATGTACCTATAGCTATTCCTTAACACATAAATGTTTCACTCCTACATGTGTACAACTGTGCACTCAACAGCCTGCATAAGAATGTTCTTTGCATTGCTATTGAGAAAATATTTTATCTATAGTCAGGTATGGTGGTGCACATTTGTAATCCCAGCCCATGGAAGGCTGAAGGTGGAGTATCACCAGCTTGAGGTCAGCAAGATCTACATAGTAAGTTTGAGGCCAGCCTAGGCTACATAGTGCAATGTTGCCTCAGAAAGTCAAACAATAAAAATTCCTTCTATAAACAACCCAATGTCCAAACAAACGAATAAATTGTGCATAATCACACAACAGAAATGGATGGAGTAATGAGAATAAACTCTTGCTAAATGGGATAAACTGTAGGACTCTCATAATGTTGAACAGAAGAATTTGGACATGAATAACTCCAAATATCATACAAAAGTGCAAATATCTCTGCAAATATACGAGGAATCACACAGCTTTGTACTTTAAATCAGTCAGTGTTGCAATGGGCAACGTATCCTAAAAAAAGCATTTAAACAAGCTTGAATGCAGTATATTTAGATTCTAGTAGCAGAAATCAGAGAATTAGTTACTAAAAAAGATCACTGAAGAGAGGTCAATGGGTGCTGATAATGCTTTTCTTCTTCACCAGCGTATGCATTCTTCATTGTCAAAACTTATAGAGCTATCCCATTGTGCACATACAATATATTAACATGAAAAAAATTCATCTCAGAATATCACAGAATTCCAAGCAAAATCTAACCATTCATGATTCTGGTAGGGTAATTCATTATAGACTATTATTGTCATTATTATCACCATCATCATTATTGTAGTACTGAGATGAAAACCTGGATGTTGCACACATCCGAGGCAAGTGTTTTACCACTAAGCCACATTTCTAGGCCAATGTTTCACCAAGAAACATAATAGTTGTAACATCAAGAGACATGAAATTTATAAATACCTGAGAGTTATAAGACAAAATTTAAAGCATTGTCTAATAAGCCAAGATATACTCAGGTATCAAAAAATTATTCATATATTTTGCAATATAGAATTATTTACAAAAGAGATGCTAGAAAAAAGTGATGTATAATTTGTGGAGATGGGAAAGGGATCTGAGGAAAGGAGTAGACGGGGAGAGGGAGGAGAAGTAAAAATGATCAAGATTCAATAGGTATACGTAGGATTTGAAAGCAATTGCCATGTATTGCAAGCGTATGTCAAGAAGAATTTTTTAAATCCCCTTTTTCCTATAAGGCATATTGGCTCATTGGGGGTAAGAAAAATCAACTTCTACAACATGTGCAAACACACACACACACACACACACACACACAATAACATGCTAACTTAAACTCGTGTTATTTTTTGTGAAAAGAAAATAATACAGGTATTTAAAGTGTTTCCCTTCAGCGTTGAATTGTCACACAACTTCTGATAGATGCACAGTACATAAGAGATATCTGATGCAGGCATTTGATAACTTGTGGTGTTTCCATGTTAACATATTCTGCTAGTTCCATATTTTCTCTCAGCTACATGGAAGCCTGTCAGGATAATACATTGTCATGAACCAAGTGCAAACCTACAGATGGGGTGGGTAGACAAGTCTTCAGGTAAGAATAATTCGGGAATACTATACACGTGGCACTATCAATAGTTTGAGGCTGGATCTTTACCCATAGTGAAATGCTTATGTAGCTCTCACCTTTGTCCCATTGTCTTGCTGTCACTAACATTCTCTTGAAAAGCACCGACCATTGGTATAGCAAGAACCATTTACTCATGTTCTTGCTTCTATGAAAATTGACCAGAAAATCGATCTCAATAATTTAACATGAATTTTCACAAATTACAGTGCTGCAGAATCCTAAAATCAGTTTTCAAGTGTAATGAATCACTCTTCATCATTACAGCATCCAAACTTTGAAGCCAAGTGACTAAGTTGTGGAAGTGTCTGTTACATTAGCTTACCCAGATCTCCTATATTTTTGTTCATTCTGAAAGCTCAAGTTCAAAGCATGTTAGAAGATCTCAAAAAAAGGTATGGTCTAATGAGTTTCTGCAAAGCTTCATTCACATCTCTGTTCCTCAAGCTGTAGAGAAATGGGTTCATCATTGGAGGGATCACTGTATACATCAAAGAAGCCATAACAGAGCTACTAGAAGAATCAGTCAATTCAGAGCTAGCATATACCCCAAAAACTGTCCCATAGAACAAGGAGACAACTGAGAGATGTGATCCACAGGTAGTAAAAGCTTTATACTTTGCCCTAGCTGAAGGCATTCTCAGAATGGATGAGAAAATTTTAATGTAAGAGAAAATAATACCAATGAGAGAAACAACACCCAATATGCCAGTCACTATATATACCAAGAGGTTATTGATGAAGGTGTCAGAACAGGAAAGTTTGATGACTTGTGCAAGTTCACAGAAGAAGTGTGGGATTGTCAGGTCTGTGCAAAAGGACAACCGCAGCACCATCAGACTGTGGAGCAGGGCATCCACAATGCTAATGCACAAAGACAATGCAATCAGTAGAACACACAGATGGGGATTCATGATGACTGCATACCTAAGTGGATTGCAGATGGCCACATAACGATCATAGGCCATTGTTGCAAGCAGAAAGTTTTCCAGACCACCAAAAGCCAGGACAAAGCAAACCTGCAAAAGGCAGCCTCTGTAACTGATGGTTTTATGCTGTCTCTGGATGTTCACCAGCATCTTGGGAATAGTGGTGGAGGTGAAACAGATGTCAGTGAAGGACAGGTTGGAGAGGAAGAAGTACATGGGGGTGTGGAGGTGGGAGTCAGAGCTCACAGCCAGGATGATGAGCAGGTTCCCCAGGAGGGTGACCAGGTACATGGACAGGAACAGGATGAAGATGATGAGCTGCAGATCTGGATCCTCTGAGAGACCCAGAAGTAGGAATTCTGCTATCCTTGTGTGGTTTTCTGATTCCATGTTTTTAAAGAGGCTGATGGGAACGTACAGGACATAAAACAACAGGACTTATTTTAGAGAGCACAGGTATATTGCAAAGTGAAATAAATATTACTAATCTTTCTTTCCACCTTCTTTGTATCTCTCATCACCTTTTCTGCCGCCCACTCTACTCCACTGATTATACAAATTTTAGTTGCTGAAAACTTTATACCAACTAATGGGAATCAAATATGAAACTATATATGGCTTTTCTCTTCATTATTTTCCAAAGACTTAAATTAGCAAGAAAACAAAAAATAAACTACACTAAATCTAAATCAACAATAAACCCTTCAATCAAGATTTTCCCTGGGACAGACTTGCTCCCATGCTTGCTTTATAAATGAGATAAAATTTTAAACTGTATAAGAAGGCACAGTGTCCCACTTATACAACAGATAAACCACCAAAAAATGTTTTGTAACCCATTCATGATTTTAAAAAAATACAGAAAATTGTAATAAAACGTCTTTATCTCAACCTGATAAAAGCCATTTATAAAAAACAACAGCCAACATCATACTAAATAGGAAGGAAATGTTCATATGATAAGTGAAACTAGGGAGGAGGAAGGGGGAAAGAAAGGGAAAAGAAAAAAATGAGAAAAGAAGGGAAAAACTGGAAATGAAACTTTTGTAAATAAGGAGGGGAGGAGGGGTTGAAGGAAGAGGAGGGAAATGGTAAAAAAAGAATCAAGACATATTATGTACAGATATAAATTCCTTATTATTAATGTGATCATTATGCATACCTAAATTGTATCAATAAACTTAATTAACAAAAAATGGTCAAAAATTGAAAGCTTCCACTCTAAAATCACAAACAAGATGAGGATACTCACTACTACCACTGCTATCCAATATAGTTCTGGAAACATTAGCCAAGAGACAAGAGAAAGCAAATTAGACATTAGTCAATAACCAATTAGACAAGAGAAAGAAACAAAAGGAATAAATATAGAAGAGAAAGAAGTTTAATTATCATTATTTACAAATGACGTGATACTGTATATAGAAGACCTCCAAAACTCTAACAGACTTTTAGATTTAATCACCAAGTTCAGTGTGGAGGAGAAGATGAATCAAGATATATTTTGTACAGGTACATATTCTCCATGATGAATGCGATCATTATGTATACCAAAAATGTAACAATAGAGTTAATTTTAAAAAGAAAAAATTGTCATGGTAATGTTACAAAGATAAGAATGAGAACACAAACTATTTCAGAAGAATATTTTGCCTATGAGACTGTTAATAGTTCTGTAGTGATCTGTTTCTGTCATGTATAGAAATAAACTGCCTGCTAAAATTGCTAACAAGGGAAGCAATGTTAAGGAGAAAATGTAGAGAGAGAAAGGCACAAAGAACACACTTTGAGAAAAGCTCTTTGATGACCACACATTTGAGGAAAGAATCAGTGTACTGAAACTGCAACTGAGAGTGTTGCATATTTTAAAAAGCAAGAACAGTGAACAGGTCAATGAGCATTAATAACACACGTCCACAGTTCTACATGTATTCAATAAATCATCTAGAATTTAGAATAAATAAAGCAGACCTAGGTGTAGCTTCAAAACTAATAAATATGTGGAATAAAACTTAATTTGCATAACAATTCATTTAGAGCATGTTAAAATATAAATGTTTTGAAACATCACAGGTATCATATCAGTAACTTCTTACAAAATACTTCAAGCATTCAAAAATTCTAACATAATAGAGACTTGAGTGTGTGCCATGAACCATTAATCGACAGTGTACTCCCATGTTTACATTAGATGCTGTTAAATGAAGTATAGAATGCATATTTATGCTTATATATTATTTATTACATGGAAATCATGTTTTCCCTTCCCTAGGGAACCACTAGTCACACTGAAGTTGATTTTGATGATGCCCCTGTAGTTTCAACAATGTAATTCTGTCTACAAATCATGTTCTTCTTTTCTTTTCTTTTCCTTTTTAAAAATTGAGTGAGTAATGATTGTACAGATGAGTGGGACTCTGTAAAATTTCTATTCATGCATGCAGAATGCACTGATTAAAGCTAAGTACCATTGTTCTAGTTTCCCTTCCAATTTTCTCCCAATAACGACTGATCATTAGTCTCCTTTCAAGTGAGCTTGTTCAATTTTCACATGGAGGCAAACCGCTTTTTTGTTTCAAACATCAAAACACTGTATATTATACAGGGCATTTTCTTATTGATTGGTCAAAATAATACATTTATTCACTGGTTAGTTTTTGTTTTCTTTATTCTGATTCATTAACTTTAATGAATTTAATCTGCTATCATGCTTTATTACATCACATTATACATGGACACATTACCTATATACACCCATACATGTATGTACATCACACACATATATAGACATACATGTACTATTTAACATTGTTAATTCTGTAAAAGATTAAAGGGACATCTGAAGAAGGAGTAAATTAAATATTGTTTTTGCAAACAGAAGGAGGATAGAGTGGAACATAGATGCTAAGTTTATTTATGCATGCTTTTGTCATTTAAAGAAAAGAACACTGCTTCCCAAATATCAACACTGGCTAATGCTAGATGCAATGATAAGAGTAAGTTTGTTCTCTAGGTGCTGTTCTGCCTTTTAAATTCTCACCATGTCACTGAGAAACAAGCAGACTTGTGTGCAGTCTTGGGATCTACCATCTTCTCCACCTGCTCTCTATTCATGAATAGGTAGAGAATATTCTTGAACTAGGTAAAGAGTCTGCTAAGAATTTGCTGTATAATGAGACACAGAATTGAAGACTTAGAAGAACTGGCTGTATACCTTTGTACCTTGCCAAATAAAGGATAGAGAATTACAGAACAGCCTTCAAGGTGTAGGCACAAGATTACTGTTAGAGTGGAAAGCATCTCTGGAACCCCGGCCAGAGTTAGACATAAGCAGAATGAAAACTGCTTTGATATTTGTTCATAAGAGAAGCAAACATCAAAAGATGACAATTAGAAGATGCCACACAACTGATTGAGTTCTGCTCATGCTCCTCATGTCCTCCTCTCCTGGCACCAACACAGTCTAATAGATTAACACCTGTAACTACTGACACAACATAAAGCGGCAGACTTTAGATTACCTGGGTGCCAACACTAAGGAAAGACATTCAGATCTTAGCTGGGTGAGACAGAGGTAATTGGAAGCTCTGTCCTCAGAGCACTTGAAAAGACAGAAAAGCACCTGGCTGCAATGCAGAAATGATGCTGACTGAGCTGAGTCAGGTGTGCTGCCTCCAGATCTAGGCAAAGCTGTCATGGCGCAGCCACATGTAGACTATTTATTTACAGTGTCTCTGACCCTTGGGCTTCAATATCCAAAGTTTCTCATTAATCAAAAATTTTTAGTCTCCTGTGATTATAGGGCAGAGCAAGTCCTTCGAGAGCAAGCCTGAGAGATGCAGAACTTGACTTTGGTTCATTCTCTAATCTAGAGAAGTCAACTGCCGACTGCCTTCATCCCTCCACTTTTCCTTTTGGTTCATGTGCATTTCAAGTATCTTGTGCTCTTTGATGCATTTTGTTGACCTCTAGTTTTCCTTAAGACCAGAATTAGACACACCCCGGGAAAACTTGCATGCATATTTTAATACCAAATTTACTACAATATCATGAAATTAATAGGTTACCTTTGGCAGCTACAATTACAAGAGGGGCTCAGAACCATGGCCATTAGCTTCCAGACATTTATTAGTATGACAAACTGCTGCTTGAGTTACCTTGGTCACTGAGATTGTTGCATGTGTATTTTCAATTTCGTTACTAAGAGTTGGCAGCATGGTGGGTTTTCTGTGATATGCAACATCCTCTAGTGTCCCATTTACGCAAGTCACATCATGCGTTGAAAAAATGCCATGCTATATTTTTTCCTGAAGTGTGTATATATTTATAGAAGGAATATATATGTATATATATATATATATATATATTTCATCAAAAATGTATGTAAAAATATAATCAATGTATGTAAGATAAAATCTCAGAGGTCTAATACAATGGATGGATGGTTCATGAAACATTCATTCTTATGACTATTAAATAGTACATTCAAATATATGATGTAATTACAATATATATTTTAGTTATGTTCCTAATATACAGCTACTAATATATTTATATAATTCTATTTAGAAAGACAGTTTTAGCCTGGAGGGGCGGTGCATGCCTGTAGTCCCAGCACTCGGGAGACTGAGGCAGGAGGATTGTTGTGAGTTTGAGACAAGACTGAGTTACAAAGTGAGCTCAAGGCCAGTCTGAACTGCACTGCACAACCCTGTCTCAAAAACCAAAAACAGAGAAAATTTTATTGTTGTTATACGGTTTTATTGAATTGTAATTAGCATATGATAAGTATGTATTCTAGCTGCTGAATTACATATATATTGGTCTATGTATATTGAGATATCTGTATTCAAAATCTATGTATATATAGCTATATATATGTATCCAAATATCTCTATATATAACTATCTGAGTACTTGTTATCACATGAAAAAATGTATGTGTATGTAGAATTGCTCATTCTTATGCACCTTAATATTTATTTATACACATATACATTTATACACATGCATATATACATATACATATATACACATATGTACATGTATGTGTATATGTATGTGTATATATGTATATGCATGTATATTTATGTATGTATATGTATGTATACATATACACATATATATCTGTACATATGTATATGTATACAGCTATGCATCAGAATTCTCATCACCAAAATCGATGAAGACATATGACTCACCTAAGAAATTTTTCTTGTATCTCTTTGTAAAATTCTTTTTTATGTTTGAGCATTCACTGAATGTTTCTTTTTTAAGACTCCCCCATTGACTTGTTTCAGTCATTCATTACTTTTTATTTTATTGGTACCTGATTTCAGTACATAATGATTACATTTACTGAAGGGAATTGGTACAGTTGGTACATTTCACATTTGTCACATTTCAATTTTTTTCGCCTTCCAGCTAACCCCTTTTATTTTGTCAGCATCACAATTTTGCCAGCATCAGATTCATTCAATTTTATGAGACCCTAGGTTATGGTTCGTGTCTAGGTGGCTGCCCAAGCCTCATGCAATCATGGATATGGCTGAATCTAGTGTTTCTGATTGGTTCATTGTCTAGCACTGTGATTGGCCCAAGTGAGTGCTGCACTCACCCAGGGGCAGAGCTGGCATACAATATAAGGGTAGAAAGGAGGCATGCTTTCCCCTTTTTTGCCTTTTCACTCTTGTTGCTTGTGGCCACCCTGAACAGCTGCCCCTCAGCCATCCCACCCTGCCTTGGAGCCACGTAAGTATGGACTGAAACCTCCAAATTTTGTAAGCTAAATAAGTCTTTCCTTTCCTAATTCTGGGTGTCAGGTATTTTGTCTCAACAATGAGAGAAAAATAACCAAGACAGAATTTGGTACCAGTGGAGTGGGGTCATTACTGTGACTGTACCTGAACATATGGCTCAACCATCTTTGGGAATGGCTTGCAGGAAGAGTTTGGAAAGGTTCAGAGATATCACCTGAATGCATTGAGCTGGAACAGCTGAGGCTGTTCTTCATGGGAGATTCTGGAGACCAGAAGGTTGATAGAAAGCCTTTTGGTAAATACCAGGCTCAGGAGGTTTCTGCTGGGAAGAAGGACTGCATTGGTTGTTGGACTCAATGCCATGTGTGTTATGGCTTGGCAGAAAGTTTGTCTGCATTTTGTTCATGTCCAGAGGCTTTGCCTGAGACTGAAATAAAGGACAGTGAACTGATTAATCTGGCAGAAGAAATTTCAAGACAGTCAAATGTTGAGGTGGTGGCACAGCTATTGTTGGGGGCTTTTAGCCAGATTTTTGTTATGGATCAAGAGCAAAGAGCCCAGCATGATTCAAAATGTAGTGAGATGGTCCAGAAAGCTGTGGACTACAAGGATAGAGTTGAGACCTCGATTGCTGAAAAGGAACAGAGAAAGAAAAAACATGGCCTGGGGGCATCCTGGAAAGCAGTGTGTCTCCAAGCTTTGCAGCCTCCAAACTGCAAAAGTGAAAGACTTTGCTTGGAGAAGAAAGCTTCACAGCACCATCAGAATAGTGGAGGCCACATGAGGTTCCAGAATGGTGGTGGCATAGAAAATCTGTTCCTCATAGTCAGGTTCAGAGAGCTCAGTGATCCAGGCACTCAATCCCTACAGCCAATAGAGAGGAAAGCCTGGCTACTGCTCCAGATGCAGCAGACCTTGGCAGGATCCATGTGACACTGGTTTTAGGTGCACGGAGAATGCATGAGTTCTAAGTTGAAAACTGCTTCCACCCCAATTTCAGGGGGCCTGGGAGGCCAGACAATGTGCCCCAGAGAGGGCAGTGTGTGAATCTGTGAGTGTGAAGCCAAAAGTGCAGTGGAGGACCCAGAAGGTTGAAGAAGCCAGGAGCGTGGATCATATAAGGAAAGCTGCAGAGATTGAGCAGAGTGGGCCTAAAAGAGAAACTGTGGGAGCTAAAACCCCTGGAAATGCCATGGGGGTGGATTCACTCCAGCCTTTTGGAGCTTGCAACCAGATTGCTTCAGATATTAAGTGTGGAACTCCAGGACTTAATGTTTGCCCTACTGGACTTTGGATTTCCTTTGGTCCCAATCCTTTGTATCCCATTTGTAACCTCTGGAATGGTAATGTTTATCTTGGGCCATTTTATGTCTGAAGTGTTTAACTTTGTTTTCATTTGTAGAGGGTCTTGCAGCTAAGAGTTTGCCTTAGATCTTAGAGGAGACTTAGGACTTGGACTTTTAAGCAGTGAGAAAATTCTTAGGACTTTGGCAATTCTTAGAGATGGACTAAATGGCTTTTGCATAAAGAATGTACATGAGTCTTTGGGGGACCAGGGGCCTTAGAAGGTTATGGTTTGTACCTAGGTGAACCCCCAAGGCTCACGCAGTCATGGAGGTGGCTGAATCTAGCATTTGTGATTGGTTAATTGTCTAGCTCTAGGATTGGCAGTGTGAGTGCTGCACCCACCCAGTAGCAGAGCCAGCATACAATATAAGGGAGGAAAGAAGGCATGTTTTTTCCCCTTTTTTGCTCTTTCAAATTCTATCTTGGTTTCTTTTCTCTCTTTGTTGAGACAAAATACCTGACACCCAAAATTAGGAAGAGAAAGGTTTATTTAGCTCACAATTTTTGTAGGTTTCAGTCCATACTCAGCTGGCTCCAAGGCAGGGTGGCATGGCTGAGGAACACCTGTTCATGGCAGCCACAAGCAACAAGAGAGAAATGGCAAAATAAAAAGAAATAAAAAGGAGAAAGTGTGCCTCCTTTCCTCCACTATGTTATATGTCAGCTCTACCCCTGGGCAGGTGCAGCACTCACACTGCCAATCCCAGTGCAAGACAATGAACCAATCACAAACACTCGACTCAGCCACCTCCTTGATTGCATGAGGCTTGGGGGACCACCAGGACACAAACATAACACCCTATAAAGTTTATTATCATATATACCAATTAAAAACCAGACTAATAGGCCAAAAACACATAAAATACTTAAGGCAATGGTGCCAAGTTAAGGTACACTTTTATTTTTTATTAATTAAGTTTACAGTGCATTTTAAATACACAATGATCACTTTCATCATAGAGACTTGGATGTAGGGGATATATAGAGACTTTATCTCAAGTCCTCTTTATCCCATTCCCTCATCCTCCCTTGAATCCCAATTCCCCTCATTATTTACAAGGATACATTGTTTAAACTATCATTATTGGTAAGTTTTCCATTATTTGGAAGTTGCATAATTTTCTTTCCACTTCACTATGGGGAGGCAATTGAATTATTTCCAGTTTTTGGTTACTACCAAAGTAACTGTTGCAAACATTTGAATGCAATACTCTGTACAGACATGTTTTCATTTTCTCTTGAAAACAATTCTTCTCAGTGAAGGAAGGATGTATCTTGAAGTAAATGGATCACAAACTGATTCAGAAATGATTGTAGTGTTCTCCAAAATAGTATTACAAAGAAACATTTGCCTATGAGAATTTTAAGCTGCATAGCATTCTTTAGCCTTTCAATTGTGCTTATCTTTTCAATTACAGCCTTTTAAGTGCATGTTAATATTCACTGTGGCTTCAGTTTGTATTTCCCTCATGACAAATGAGGTTAAGGTTCTTTTCATGTGCTTGTTTGCTGTCTGATTGGTTGATGTCCTTTGAAATATTTGCTCTTTGAATAAAACTTTCACACATAATAATTGTACATATTTGTGGGGCACAATGCAATATTTTGATTCATGAATACATTGTGTATTTATAAATCCAGGGAAATTAGCATCTCCATCATCTTAAACATTCATATTACCTTTGTGGTAATAGAATTCTAAGTCCTTTTTTTTCTGTATCTATGAGGCAGGAGAACAAGGGGGACATAGGTGAGTGGGTAAAATGTTAAAGTTGACTGGAAAGAATAACTTCTTGTTTCTATTGTACAGCATGGTAAATAAAGTTACAAACATGCATTGTATATTTTACAATATTTTGCAGTTTTTACTAAGCTTTCAAACTGAGCTTTGAATCCTATATATATTCTGAATATCAGCCTCTAAACAAATATATGTACAGATATAAAATTTACAAATATTTTCTCCATACATGTGGCATGTCTTTTATTCTCTTAAAATATCATGAAGTCAAAATTTTCTATTTTTTTATTTAAGAGAAAAAAAGACACAGAAAAGAAAAATAGGAAAAGACAAATAAATGACAACAAACCCAAAACAGTAACAATATAGGCTATGAAAATAAGATAATAGGAATTTAGCAATCATTGTTATATTGCATATTGTTATCTTCAAAAAGGCTGCTTAAATTACCAGATATAGACATGCAAAATTGATCTAATCATATGGGTATTACCTGTTCTTTTCCAAGAGCTAATACAATTAGTAATACAGTCATCTTAGCTATCTTATGTATATGTATACAAATTTGTGTCTTTTTCCTTTTCCCTTCCTTCTTTCCTCCTTTCCTGTATCCCAGTTACTTTTCCCCTTTGAGCAGTTTCTTATGCTTACACAATATTTATTGTAGATTTTGGATTTTGCTTGCTCTTTCAGTTTCTTATACTAGAGAGATACATGTACTAGTAAACCAAAAAGATAATTTAAAAATTTTATCTGTACATGTACCAGTTCCGCAAGATGAATATAATTATGCTTAGCAAAAATTTCTCAACTATAAAAATGTTTAAAGCCTGATGTTCTGTGAGGCATATTTGCAGTTGGTAGTAAAACAATCACTCTTTTCCCACCACACACACACACACACACACACAAATATGTTCAAAACATGGTAGCTAAAACTTTCTTTTTTTATTTTTTTATTTTAAAGAAAACAAAACAAAACAGAACAGAGTTAAATACAACAAAGCACTTCAGAACAGAACACTGCAAGCAATACAGGTCTTCAAAACATAACGATAAGAGATTAATAATGGCTACCCTAGTGTCTCTTGTTTTCTTCGAAATGGTTGTTCATGCACTCACACACAATAAACTCAAACAAAACAAAATAATATAAAACCAGATAAAACAAAAGAGTGAAAGCATTACAGACCTTCAAATCAGACAATAAGAAATCAACAATGGGGTAGCTTAAACTTTCTTTACTCAAAAAGTGAGTCACACAGATCTTTAGTTATTTCACATAACTTTTGACGGATGAACAATATATAAAAGATAATTGATGCAAGCACTTCATAACTTGGGTTTCTCCCATGTTGACAGATTTCTTCTTGTTTCAGACATTTTTTATTTGCAATAGAATAAGAAACAGAGCTGGATATGGAATATGGTGACACCAAATTTTATTCAGTATTTTCTATTTTCCAGTAATTCTGCTAAGAGACACGCCAAAATTACACACTACATCAGTACCATTGTAAAAACAATCCTCAGACTATTCATGTTAGCGTCACATAAGATCATGCTAAAAATGTACTTTCATGGCCCACTCCACTGCTGAAACCCAACCTCTCAGCACTAGAACAAAGGAGCTGGACAAAAGAAACTTTCAACAAGCTCTCTTGCTGATTCAAATACACAGTCAGGGTTCTTAACCGCTGGTCAATTTAGTCTAATCTGCTCATGATAATCCAATTCATCTCACCAGGGATTAGATTTGAGATGAGCAGAAGTTCCAATTTTGGTCTATGATATGTCAAAGGATGGTTTCTGAATAATTCTATTGAAACCAAGTAAAATTTCTGTCTCTTGGCATCACATCAGAATAAGACAACTACATTTGATCCAGGCTTTATCTGTTCACCAAGAGGAACCATAGCACAAGGATAAAGCTCCCTTGGAGACTAATGAACGGAGTATTCTCTGCCTGGATGCTCCCCTCCTCAGCTCCAATTTATTGAAGATGATCATCTTATTTGAGCGAAATCGCTTTTGTCATGTTTGAGATACAGCCTTACTCACAGGTGGAATTCAAATATTTCCCCATCGTGTTAAATTCTAGAATAGGAAATTTAGAACCATTTCATAGACGAGAAGCCAAGTATAGCTGAAACATTAGTGTTGTACAAACAACACTTTAATTAACCATAAAGCCCAACCTTAGCCACTGCCAGCATTCACTGACAACAATGAACAAGTGCTCTGTTCTCTGGCAAATCACCTCAGCTGAACAGAGAGTTATCAGGAAATCCAATGTCACAGCCCAGGTAACATTGCTTAGGATGTCACAGAGGCAATAAAACAGGACTTCAGATAAGAATAATTCTGGGAGACAATATATATGGCACTATTCCTCGATTAAGTTTGGTCTTTTACAGATGATGAAATACATACATAACTCCTTGCTTTATCTCACTGTTCTGTTGTTACTAACATTTTCCTGAGAAGCAACCCTTCCCCAGCCACTACCAGAAGAATCTTTTTTTCAGGTTCTACTTCTATGCAAACTGACCAGGAAATCAAGTTCAGGAATGTAACAAATATTTGCAAATCTCTATAGAACACCAACATCAGTTTTTACATCTAAGTTGAAGCACCCTTCTGATAAGGAATTGGTGGTAGAAGAGTCTACCATTTTGGCTTATCCCATGTCTCTTTTCTTTCATTCTTTCTAAAAATCTAAGTCCAAAGCAGATGACACAGCTACAAACAGTGAGGTGTCCTAATGAGTTTCTTCAAGGCTTCTTTCATGTCTCTGTTCCTCAGACTGTAAATAAAAGGATTCATCATTGGAGGGACCACTGTATACATCACTGAGGCAACTGCAATCTTTCTGGATGAGTCAGTCACTGCAGAGCTGATGTACACCCCAAAAGCTGTCCCATAGAACAGAGAAACAACAGAAAGATGAGACCCGCAGGTAGAAAAAGCTTTGTACTTTCTCTCAGTTGATGGCATTCTCAGAATAGAAGAGGCAATTTTAATGTAAGAGAAAATAATACCAAAGAAAGAAACACCACCCAATATGCTAGTCACTACATATACCAAGATGTTGTTGAGGAGGGTATCTGAACAGGACAGCTTGATGACTTGGTCCAGTTCGCAGAAGAACTGAGGGATTTCCAGGTCTGCACAGAAGGACAGACGAAGTAACATCAGGCAGTGCAGCAGAGCATCTACAGTGCTAATGAACAATGAGAATAGAGTCACCAGAACACACAGGCAGGAGTTCATGATGACTGTGTACCTAAGTGGATTACAGATGGCTATGTAACGATCGTAGGCCATTGCTGCAAGCAGAAAGTTTTCCAACCCAGCAAAAACCAGGACAAAGTAGACCTGGGTGAGGCAGCCTGTGTAACTGATGGTTCTGTTCTGTCTCTGGATATTCACCAGCATCTTGGGGACTGTACTGGTGCTGAAACAGATGTCAGTGAAGGACAGGTTGGAGAGGAAGAAGTACATGGGAGTGCGGAGCTGGAAGTCAGAGCTGATCGCCAGGATGATCAGCAGGTTCCCGAGCACTGTGATCAGGTACATGGACAGGAACAGTCCAAAGATAAAAGGCTGTAAGTCTGGGTCCTCTGAAAGGCCTAGAAGTAAGAATTCTGCTCTACCTGTTTGGTTTTTTGACTCCATATTTTTGAGGAACCTGATCAGAAAATACAGGTAATGGGAGACAGATAAGATTTGTTATTTTAGAAAATTCTTACAGTTATATATTAAAGTGAAGCAAATATTACTCTTTCCCTCTATTCTCTCTCACCTGCTCACCTCTCCTGCCTTGTCTTCTTTTCTTTCTGTCCTCTACTCTCCTATGCTATCTTATTAACCAAATTTTATTTGCTGAAAATCTCTTTCCCTGCATTGCAGCAACTAGGACTCAAATAGAAAGAAAAATATAACTTTTTCCTTGAAAATTGTCCAAACCTTAAACCAGCAGGAAAATCAAAACCAAATGATGTTAAATCTAAATCCATAATATCCACTTGAATCAAGATTTCAGCTGAGACAGAACTGCTCTAGCGTTTTCTATGTAATTGAAAAATGGTTTGGAACTGTGCAAGGAAACCTCAGTCTCCTCACTGTCACAGCAGTGAAAATATTGCAAAACCTTTCAAGAATGTTGCAAGGATAAGAAATAAGAAGGCAAAATATTTTAACACTTCAAATTAAGTATTATATGTCTGTTGTAATTTGTTTCTGCCATGGATACAATCAAACTGCTTAGCACGGTTCAAAACAGAAGGAAAATGATGACTGTGACAAAATGTAGAAAGACAAAAGAATAATACAACATTCTGTTAAAAGTCTTTACTCAAGAAATTGCACATTAGAGGGGAGGATTGAAGTACTCAAAGTCTCACTGAGGATCTTGTGTGTATAAAGAAGCAGGAGAAATGCACAAACCAATGACCTCTGTGTTAAATTCTCATGTACATACAAGATAATATCTAGCAACTGGAATGAAACATCTACGTGTGGCAGCAAACATAAAAGAAATGTACGAGAAACAAGTAATTTGCCTTATAAAGCATGTATGGAATGATAAAATTTAAATAAATTTTAAAATATCACCAATACACTTAATTTCTTATATTTAGAATATTAAAAAAATTTCAAAGGCATTAAAGATCTGGGAATACACTACACACCACTAAAATGTATTGTCATGTATGCATTAGCTATAAAATAATATGTATTTAATTATATATATTCTTGGGGCTGAGAATTTAGCTAAACAGCTCAAGTGCTTGACTGGTAAGTACCAGGTCATGAATTTGATCCCCAATACCAAAAAAAAATTATATATATTCTCAATCATGAGGATCCTGTTTTATCTTCCCAAAGGAACCACTGACTACACTGAACTTGATAAGTATTCCTCTGAAGTTTCAATACACTGAATATTTCTTCCTGGAAGCCACGTTCTGGATTTCTCCCTTTTAAAAAAATTAATGCACAGTAAATTTATGCATTTACGGAGTTCAGTTGTGACCTCCACACAGCGTTCACTGATCAAATCCAATGCCTGTCTTCTATCCTTCCCTCCAAATCCTTCCCAATGACTACTATTCACAGTCTATTTTCAAGATGACTTTTTATGGATTCTACCTATGAGACAGACCATATTCTTGTTTGAAATACTGAAACATTATATGGTATACATGACATTTTCTCACTCATTAATCAAAAGTAATATGTTTAATTACTTTTTGGTCTTTGTATTTTTGTCTGGTTTATTAATTTTATCAACTTTGCCAAATTCTTATGCCTAGTTACATCGCATTATCTATACATATATTATTTATGCACACACATAAGTATTTGTACATCACACATATATTTATAGACACATTCATATACTCACATGTAACAACTGTGCAATAGGTAAAACCATACAATAACACCTGAAGAAAATTAACTTAATGCCTTTGTAAAAAGAAAAATGGACTGAAGCAAAAATGCTAAATTTACTCATACATGGGTTTATTGATATACAAGTTTTTGTTATCTTAAGAAAAGCATTCTGCTTGCAAAATGTCCACACTGGCTAAATCCAGATGCAAGGATATGGCTTTATTTGTTCTCTCTCTCTCTCTCTGCACTGTTCTGACTGTTCATCTTTCAGTATGTCCTAGATAAATACGAAGGTTAATGTGTATTCTTCGGCTCTGCCATCCTTTCCACCTGCTTTCTTGTGGAGTATTCAAGAACAAGGAAAAGTGTCAGCTAAGAAAATGCTCTATAATGAGACACAGAAGCACTGGACATGTACCTTTGCACCTTGCCAAATAAAGTGTAGAGAATTACAGAACTGCCTTCAAGATGGACAGCAGAAGATTACTGTTAGGGTGGAAAGCATCCCTGCATCCCTGGGTCAGAGTTAGACACAAGCAGAATGAAAACTGCTTCGCTAATTGTGCATAACAGAAACTAACATCGGAAGATGATGATAATTAGCAGATGCCACACAGCTGATTAAGCTCTGTTCATGTTCCTCACATCCTCATCTCCTGGCATCAACACAGACTAATAGATAAATGCCCATAACTACTGAGAAAACATAAAGCAGCAGACTTCAGATTACCGGAGTGCCAACACTAAGGAAAGACATTCAGATCTTATCTGGGTGAGATGGAGATGAATAGAAGCTCTGTCCTCAGAGAACTGGGAAGGTCACATGTGCTGCCTCAAGACCTGGGCAAGGCAGTCCAGGTGCAGCCACATGTAGACTATTTACACTGTCTGTGACCCTTGGGCTTCAGTATCCAAAGCTTCTCATTAATCAAAATTTTTTAGTCTCCTGTGATTATAGGGCAGAGCAAGTCCTTAGGGAGCAAGCCTGAGAGATGCAGACCTCGGCTCTGGTTGATTCTCTAACCTGCAGAGGTAAAACAGCTTACTACCCTCTTTCCTCCACTTTTTCATTTTGATTCACGTGTATTTCGAGTACCTTGCTCTCCTCAAAACATCTTGGTTCTGTTGTTCAATTCTAGTTTTCCTTAACCCTATCCTAACAACAAGCAAGAATGATTGAAACCATATTCAATTCTGTAAATGTACCTTTTATGTTACTAAATATGCACTGTATTTCCTCTCTAAATATATGAGATAATATGATCACTGCTAAAAATAAAAAATCAGTTGTCTAATACTATGGATGGTTCGGTTCACGGAATCTTGATTCTGTTTGTGATTATTGCACATTATATTATATATCATGAATTGTATGTGATATATATTGCATTTCACTTATGGATATCATATTAAAGTTACTAATATAGTCTATATACTTTGTTCAGATAGAAAATTTTATTGTTGTTGTTAAAAGGTTTCTTGAATTGTAAATAGCAAACAATAACCACAATTTCAAATGTTCAAATTTATGTATTTTTGCATACATATGTAGGCAAAGTGTAATAGATATACATATAAAAATATATATAAATGCACACAGCTAAGTATTCTTCATTGGATGACTAGAATGTGTATTTCTGTATACAAACACTTGTATATAATATGGATCTTTATATGTCTATTCACAGATTTGTGTACAAATGTCCACAGCAGTAATATTGGCTTTTTTTAATTTTAAAGCAAATAGAACAAAACAAAACAAAATAGAACAAAAGCAAAAGAAATAAAGCAAAAGAAAACAGAATAGAGTCAAACACAATACAGCATTTCAAAACAGAACACAGAAAGCTACACAGGTCTTCAAAACATAACAACAAGAGATTAACTATGATTACCCCAGTGTCTCTTCCTTTCCTCAAAATGGTTGTTCATACATTTACAGACAATAAACTCAAACAAAACATAGCAATACAAAACCAGATACAACAAAAGAGCAGTACAGGCCATCAAGTTGGCCAACAAGAGACCAGCAATGGCTACCGTAGTGTTCCATTTTTCAAAAGAGCTGCTCCCATCTTCTCACATATTGCAATCAAATTGTAGGAAAGGGATTTAAACCAATCAAATCAAAGAATAAAAGCATCATTGGACTTCAGAATCTTTTTTCCATATTTATCGGGAATTTTCTATCTTATTGAGCCTTTCAGTTTCTTACACTAAGGAGACAATGCAGTGTTTACACATGTGGATTTGGTTTATTTCACTTCTGAATATGGTCTCAAGTCGCAACCATTTAAATATAAAAGCCTCCATGTGATCATTTTTTATACCTGAATAGTATTCCATTGTATAAAAGTACCACATGTTCTTTCTCTAATCCTCAATTGATGGGCATTTGGGTTGTTTCCAAGATTTGGCTATTACAAATTGTGCTGCTATAAACATAGATGCACATACATCACTGTGGTAAGATGATTTCATTCTTCTGGGAATATGCCCAGAAGCGGAATAGCTGGGTCAAATGGGACTTCCAATCCTAGCTTTTTGAGAAACCTCCAGACTGACCTCCACAGTGGTTGCACCAGTCTGCACTCCCACCAACAGTGGAGAAGTGTTCCTTTTTCCCCACAGCCTCTCCAGCATTTATTCTTGGTGGTTCTTGATCCTGGCCATTCTTTCTGTAGTGAGATGAAATCTCAGAGTTGTTTTAATTTGCATTTCTCTAATGACCAATGATCCTGAACATTTTTTCATGTATTTATTTGCCATTCATATTTCTTCAGCTGAAAAGTGTGTTTTCCTCTCAGATGCTCAATTCTGGATTGAGTCTTTGAATTTCGAGGGTCTGATATTTTTTAATTCTTTATATGTTCTAGATAGAAGACCTTTGTCTGAAGGGCAGTTGACTAGAATTTTTTCCCAATTTGTGGGTTTTCTTTTCACTCTGTTGGAGATTTCTTTTGACATGTAAAAGCTTTTTAACAAGACAAAATCCCAATTGTTGATTCTGGGAAGTGTTTCCCGTGCAGTTTGACTTTTGTTCATCAATTCTCCACCTTCCCCTATGTGTTCAAGATTTCTGCCTACTTTGTTTTCCAGAAGATTTAGTGTTTCTGTTTTAATATTTAGATCTTTGATCCATTTTGACTTTAGTTTAGTGTATGGTGATAGGCTTGTGTCTAATTTTAGTTTTCAGTATATGCAAAGCCAGTTTTTCCAACACCATTTATTAAAGGGGCTATCTTTCTTCCAGTGAAGATGTTTGACCCCTTTGTCAAAGATAAGATGATTGAGTGCATTTGTACTTGGGGTTGTATCTTCTAATCTAGTCCATTGATCCTCAGGTCTGTTTTGATTCCAGTACCATGCTGATTTGATTACAGTAGCTTTGTAGTATACTTTCAAGTGTGGGATTGTGATGCCTCCTGTCCTGCCCTTGCTGCCCAGAAGTGCCTTTGCTCTTCTAGGTCTTTTGTTGTTCCAGATGAGTTTTAAGAATGATTTCTCCAGATCTGTGAAGTATGCATAGCAATTATATTGGCAATAATCAAAAACTGAAAACAATTCAATTGCCTA
Source organism: Cuniculus paca (assembly GCA_004365215.1). Taxonomy (NCBI): domain Eukaryota; kingdom Metazoa; phylum Chordata; class Mammalia; order Rodentia; family Cuniculidae; genus Cuniculus; species Cuniculus paca. The sequence continues at coordinate 3,261 of RJWT010007375.1, read as the reverse complement.
ACGACAGTGGAATGGAAAAGCAAAGCATGGAATTTGCAAACATGGGACAAGTACTCATCAATAAATAGTAATGAACTACTGATGCAACACAGTGGAAAACTGTAAAAACTATGCTCAATAAATGTACAAACTGTTGTGATATAAAAATGTTTCCAGAAAATTAGTGAATAAGGTCTAAGGTGTACACTAGAAATGAAATGGGAAGAAATTGTCTAAAAGGAAAAAGGAAGAAGGATGGGCGAAAGGGGAAAGGAAGAAAGGGAAAAAGGAGAAAAAATCACAGTTAGCTGTACTATTTGTGTCTCTTAGTTCATTGAAAAGGAAGGTTTGAGGGCTGGGAATCTAGCTTAGTGGCCTAAGCACCTACCTGGCAAATGTGAGGTCATGAGTTCAATCCCCAGTACTGCAAAAAAAGAAAGAAGGAAAGAAGGAAAGAAGAAAGAAAGAAAGAGAGAGAGAAAGAAAGAAAGTGACAGAGAAAGAAAGAAAGAAAGAAAGAAAGAAAGAAAGAAAGAAAGAGAGAGAGACAGAATAGGAAGGTTTGTGCTAATATAAATCAGAGAATTTTTATGGCCATATCTTGTACTCTCAATAACTACTTTTAAGATGACAGTATGCATTGTATTTGTTTTTATTCTCCTATTATTTTGCTATGAAATTCTGTTCTATTTTTTCCATAAAAGAAGATTTTTTTATTTTAAAGGTAAAAAACATAGGAAAAAAAACAAACAAAAGAAACAGACAACAACAAAAGACTCCCAAAACTATAGTGATATAAGCTTTCAAGACAAGATGATAGGAATTTAACAATGGCTGTTTTATTGTGTGAAGAAAACAATTTTAACAAATTATGAATACTCTTCAGATTAAGCAATATCTTAATAATAATCAATGGGTCACAGAATAATAAAAAACCAATCACTTTCGAGAATCCAACAGTAATATTAGTACACTTTACCATCATTTATCAGACATCATGGAATCAGTTTTAAGAGACAAGTTTGTAACTGTGAATGCCCACATCAGAGTAGAGTTATCCAAAAAAAAAAATCCTAAAGATGCTTCCAAGGACCCTAGAGAAACAAGAACAATGCAAATTCAAAACTAGTCTGAAGAAGGAAATTATAGAGTGGAGCAAAAATTAGTGATATTGAGACTAAAATTGCAATACAAACTATTAATCAATAAAAGGTGGTTCTTCTAATACACAAACTAGACAATCCTATCCAAAACTTACCAAAGAAAGGAAAGTCAAAATTGTATCAATGCATTTTGCATTGAAAAAGGCAAAATCAGATTAACCCAGAACACCATAGCAGCTGCTGCTCTGGGCCCAGCTTCAGTTGAAGGCATGCACAGTAAATTCCACCTAGATGTGCAGCTTGGAACCTCATGACTAGACTGTGAGAAATTGGAGCCCATCCCCCATTAGCCTGGGATGCTGAGAAAGACCCGGGGGTCCTGCCTGGGCACTGCCTATTGACCCAGAACAGCTGCTCTGGAACTGGCTTCAGTTGAAGGCACACATAATGAATTCCACCTACAGTTGCAAGTTGGGACCTTGAAAGCAGACCAGAAAGGACCTTCTCAACTCGCACCATCAGCCCAGGAAATTCCTGGCTTACCTGGTATCCTGGCTGGCATCTACCCAGACAACATCCAGCAAAAGAACAGCCACACTGATAGTATTACCTGGAGGTGAAGGCATGCACTGTGAGTTTCACCTACCCTTGGCACCTCAACTGTGCACATTGCATTCACCTCCCACAGTGGAATACAGGAAAATGACAAAAAGAAAGAGCAAAATGCTATCTTGCATCTCCAGTCCTTCCCAAACAATACAAAGACATACAGACATAGAAGAAAATACGAGCCACACACCTGAAATTTCTGAAATGACAGCAAGTGAAGTAAAGAAACAACTCTATGAAACTTTAAAGGAACTGAGATAAGAAATGATTTTCCAGGTAAAACAGAGATGATAAATGTAATGAAAGAAATGCTAAGCACATCTAAAGAGGATATACTTGGAAAAATAGAGGGACATTGCAAAAGAATGGAAACTTTGAATGAAGGAACACAAGAAAGAATTAGAATGCATGAAACATATTCAAAAAGATATCAAGGAAATCCAGAATGCCATTGAAAGCTGGCAAAGGCAACTCAATGAATGTGAAAATAGAATTTCAGATCTCAAAGACATGATTTCAGCTAATGAGGAGGAAAGGAAACATGTAATAAAAACAACAAGGAATCAGGAAATAGCAATTCAGCACCTGCAAGATGACGCAAAGAAAAACAATATAAGACTGATAAGTGTAAAGGAAAAAGAAGGAGAAACCACAAATGATATAAAAACACCATTTAAAGAAGGCATAGCTTAAAATTTCCCAAACATGGGAAAGGAAACTGACATACAGATAAGTGAAGCATACACAACTCCAGTTAGCCGTTACCAAAATAAATCAATACACAAACATATAATTATAAGTATTCCATAAAATCAACATAAGAACAGAATATTAAAAGCTGTGAGAGAAAAGAAGCAAATCACCTATAAAGGAAAGCCCATCAGAATCACAGCAGACTTCTCAACACAAACAATGAAGACAAGAAGAGCATGGAATGAAGTATTTCAAGTTCTAAAGGAAAACAACTTCCAACCCAGACTCATATACCCTGCAAAACTATCCTCCAAAATTGATGGAGGAATAAGACACTTCCATGACAAAGAGCAGCTGAAGAACTTCATGACCACCAAACCAACCCTGCAAAGAATAATGAAAGACACTTTAGATAGACATGAAAATAGCTATGATGACAAAAACATCAACAGAGGAAGAACACCAAGCAGGGAAAACAATTAAGTACACAGAAAAGGTAAAGAAACCACTGCAGAAAGATAACATGACTGAAAACAAGCCAGTACATATCAGTTATACAATTAATGTAAATGGCCTCAATTCACCAATCAAAAGAAACAGACTGGAAGATTGGATCAAGAAACAACATCCATATGCTGTCTACAAGAAACCCATCTAACCCAAAATGAAATACATAGACTGAAAGTCACAGGATGGAAAACAATAATCCATGCAAAAGGAACCCAGAAAAAAGCAGGGGTAGCTATTCTGTTAGCAGATGATGTGAACTTCAAACTGAGAATTGTCAAATGAGATAAAGAGGTCACTACATACTGGTTAGAGGAGAACTCCAAGAGGAGGAAATAACAATCTGGTAGACGTCTACAGAGTTTTCCAC
>RJWT010007374.1:0-27712 GCA_004365215.1 Cuniculus paca | reverse complement strand
GCCAGGCAGGAACTCATGCCACTGAGCTAAATCACTGGCCAGAGAATGGTACTGAGGGCTACTCAACCACTCTGGCCCCAACCCAGCTCCTTTTCCCTGTGGCTATGGGTTGGGGAGGGGGACAGACAGAATTCTGATTCTACTGTTCATCCAGGGTCCTGAGGTAAGCACCACTCTGACTGAGGAGCCTTCCTGTCTGCTGCTAGGGTTGTAGGACTGTCATGAGGGCCCCTTGTTTCAGTTGTCCCTACCATTAGTGCTCTAACTATGGGTTAAGAAGGCAGAGCCTTCCTCCTATCCCTCTGTGCCTTAGTTTCCCCCTTTGAAGGCTGGTTTAGATGAATGCTTTAGGAGTCAGCTCTCTTCTGTGGATTAGGGGTGGGTAGGACGTGCTGGAACTGGATGGGTTGGGGCTGAGTCAACAGGAAACTTCTGCCTTCCCATCACCTCTCTGCTTCCAACCCCAGCATTAGGAAATGGGGTAGCAAGGATGGCAGTGGGCATCCTTCAAAAGATAGTAGCATCTAGAAGGAAGCCTGCTTCCTGAGGAGGGATTTGGGGACCTAGCCCATCCTTTCCTCACAAGGCAGCCATCTCCTGGTGAAGGATGGGTGGGGATTGGAGGATTGCCGCTGTCAGGCTCTCCAAGATCGAAGCAGTACCCTCAGACAGGGTCACTTTTAAGGTCAGTATGAGGAGTAGAAAACGAGGTGTCCACCCTGGAGTCATGAAGCCCTTGCCAGAAAATGACCCCTTTCTCACCTTGTATGACCTCCTGGGGGCTCCCTTCCCCCACCAGCATTTCCATAGCAACTAAAGCATCATGTCCTGTGATACCAATGTCTTGTGTCACTCAAGCCATTGACGCCATATCCCGTGGCCACTGGGAGGGATCCTGGGGGTCCTGAGTCATATGCCTTGTTTATGTAGGACGAGTCACCTTCCGGCCCTGGCCCTCCTGGCAGTCAGTCAGTCCAGCCCAGGCTTCCCATGGACTTGGGTGGGAATTCATTTATTCTTATTTTCTCTATTTGTCTGTCTGTCTGTCTGTCACACACACACACACACACACACACACAGAGGCCTGTTAATTGTCTGTCCTGTCCTGATACTCTCCCCTGTAAACTGTATGTGTGACCACAGGCTCTGCATGTGGTAGGTGCTTGGTGACTCAATGAGAGACATTGTCTGCCTTCTCTGACAGGGTTAGGCTGAGGGGTACAGGGACAGAATGTCAGGTCAGGGGTAGTGGCTTGCCCTGCTTCTGGGACTGTTTCTCATCTGCTGAGTGATCTGTCTCCAGCCTTTCTCAGAGGGAGCTGGAGCATGGATTGCTGAGGCTTTGGAAGCAGATTAGGAGCTGGGACTTGGGGCTTGGCCCTGGGAGCCGTGGCACAGTGGAGAAGCAGGACCCAGATTATGGAGGCCGAGCTAGGCAGGAGTGGAGGGCAGGGATCATGGCTGTGTGGATCCCTGGGTGCTAGATGTCTAATGCTTCCCTTTACCCAGGTGCTGTGTCTAAAGATGCCCACTTGAACCTCTCCCTCCCCACATTGTCCCCAAAGTGCTTCTCAGCCTGGCAGGACGAGTGAGGGCACAATCAAGGCCATGCCCCCAGCCAGGGTATAAATAACCCCTGGCGGGCTGTTCCAGCCTGGAGGGGCTCTGCTGGCAGTCCCACTTCCTCTCTGGCCACTTTCCATCCCTAGGGTGGGGAAATGTTTACTTTCCTGTTGTCACTATGACCGGGTGGCCAGGCGGGGGACTCCGAGTGGCCCAACAACAGGTGCAGGACAGGTGCCCGAGCTGCCCTGCCCAGAACTTCAAAGACACCGCCGGACAGGCGGGTGAGGCCATAGCCAGGCAGGGATCGGCCCTTTGATCCCTTGGCGTCCCGGTATCCCTGCGACCCAGTGGCTGGCCAAGGTCATCACCTGTATTCCCTTATTGCTGCATAGTCATGTCTGGGCAGGGTAAGGCCTGGCCTTGACCCCCAGCCCTGCAGGGTGAGTTCCTGGTACCAGACATGTGCGTTAAATCAGCATTGTATCCCCTGGCCCTCGGCCCACACTACCTACCCCACATGCCCAGTCCAGCACATCCCAGAGCTTTTATCTGAAGCTGCTCCCGGGCATAGCCTCACCAGCCCATCCCAGGGTCCCCGGCGCACCAGTTGGAGTCAGGATCACCAGGTCAGTCAGTGGCAGCCACCTGCTGGTGCTACCTTCAGCTGTGTTCAGAGCCTTGAATCACAGCTGTTCTTTTCTTCCAGGTGCCTCGGGGACTGGTTCAGGCCTCCCCCTCAATTACCTGACCTGTGAAGCAGGTTACCAACTGTGGGGGGGGGGGCACGTGTGACCCCTTGATGAGCTGGCGAGCACCTCGTCTGCTGCAGAGCATGTGTGTGCACCTGTACCAGGTGTTTACATGCATGTGCTCTTGTGTGCTGCCATCTGCCCCCCACCCTGTGTGAATATTCATCAACCTCATCCAAATGTTCTTTCTGCTCCTGAGCTAAAAATAGCTGGGTGTGGATGGGGCAGGGGTTTGCCAAAGTGTTCCCCTCAGCTCCCCCAGAGTGGATTCCCAGGCTTCCTGGAGTCCCATGTCAAGCCTCTGGCTCACCAGTGGCTGAGCCCCTCTTGTTCTCCATCCTTAGGAGGAAGGACTTTCCCTGGTGTCCTGGGGGTAAGAACCAAGGCTTATGAGGTGCATGCATAATAGAAAACGGAGGGCCCATCTGGACCCTGCCTCAGCCCTGGGGGCTCTGGCACAGGGAGAGAGCACCCTCCCACAAATGACTCCTGGCTGGTTCACAGTAGCCTTAGAGTTCCACCATTAGCAGCCTTGTGGGATCCAGGCACAGCTGGAGGTCCATAGGGCAGTGTGACTCCTTCAGGCTTTCCAGCATCTTCACTGGCTTCTCAGACCGGGTGGGGACCTTGCTTTGCACCAGCTGTGCCTTCTGCCCGATGGGCAGCCAGGCTGAGAACGGGGCATTTAGGCTGTGTACAGCATCTGCAGGCTCATGCCTGCTCATTAACCCTTTTGGGCACCTGTGGGAAGCGGGCCCCACCTCAAGTGTGGGAGCATTAACCCTCTTCTGAGCAAAGAGGTTTTGTTTTGTTTTTTTTTGTCTTTTTGAGACTGGGTCTCACTATGCCGTTCAGGCTGACCTTGAGCTCACTTTGTAGCCCAGGCTGGTCTCGAACTTGCAATGATCCTTCTGCCTCAGTGCTGGGATTATAGGCGTGGGCCACCACGCCTGCCTGAGCAAAGACTTTGATGCTGACACAAACTCTGGCCGGTACCCCTGCCTTTTCATTAGGACTGACTGGGGCCCGCGGTGAGTCAGGGCTTAGCCTGGGCGTGGCCTCTTCCTTGGCCTGCTCACCTGGTAGGGGCTGGGAGAGGAGACCGGAGGCTGAAGATGTGTGGTGGGGGGGAGCTCAAGGTCCTCTCTAAAAAGAACGACAGCTGAATGGTCTCTGAGGGTCCTGACTGGTACCCTGCTCTTCACCCACAGAGCTTAAGGCCACAGGCACTGCCCACTTCTTCAACTTTCTGCTCAACACCACCGACTACCGTATCCTGTTTAAGGATGAGGACCACGATCGCATGTATGTGGGCAGCAAGGACTATGTGCTGTCCCTGGACCTGCATGACATCAACCGTGAGCCCCTCATTGTAAGGCCAGGCCCAGAAGTGGGACACAGCGGGTGGGGTCTGGAGCCCAGAGCTGGGGGCCCATCCAGTGGGCTGCAGCCTCTGATCCCCGTCTCTGGTAGATCCACTGGGCGGCGTCCCCACAGCGCACTGAAGAATGTGTGCTCTCAGGCAAGGATAGCAACGTGAGTTTGGCGGGGTCCACAGGTGGGGTGAAGTGGGTCCGTGGAGAGGGACGAGGCCTGGCCAGGTATCTGGGCACCTGTGCAGCTTTCTCTCCGCCCCAGGGTGAGTGTGGGAACTTCATCAGGCTCATCCAGCCCTGGAACCGAACCCACCTGTATGTGTGCGGCACAGGAGCCTATAACCCCATGTGCACCTATGTGAACCGCGGCCGCCGTGCACAGGTAAGCCCCAGCTCACCCTGGCTGCGCCATCCCCACTGGTGGCTGCCTTCTGGGCTCTGATGGAAGGATGGGCATGAACCCTGACCCTACCACTTCAAGCCCTGTGACCTTGGGTGAGTGACCTGTTTAACTCCCTAAGCCTCAGTTTCTTCACCCAAAAATGGGGTTCACAGCTGCCTTTCTCACAGGTTGGTGTGAGGAAGAGGCGGTGAGCTAGTGCTCCCAAGCTCTTAGCACTGTGCCTGACACATAGTAAGCACTCACTTCTATGTGGAAGCTGTTTTCTCACTTACTCCTGTGGACCATGCCCCTGCGGCCAAGCCGGGGAGCCTGGTGGGGACCTTGGCATCAGGAGGCTGGATGCCCGAGTCAGCTTCTGCCATGTGGCCTGGAGGAGAGCTGCCTTCCTCCTCCCGGTCAGAGGTTGTGGGGAGCTGTCCCTTCCCCAGCTCTGCTCCACCCTGCCTGCTTCCGCCCTTTTCCATTCCATGTGGGCATGTGTGTGAGCTGGTGTGATCTCATAGGGCATGTGTGAGAGTGACTGGACCTAAGGGACAAGTGCGTGCAGGGGCGTGCTGAGCCTGTGTGTGCGCGCACATATACGTGCATATCCGTATGTAGTCTGGGACCCATGTGCTCCCGTATGTTTATGTTCCTGGCCTGTGTGGTATGAGAGGCTGGCAGCCCGAGCCTGCTCCCCCAGCCCCTGTCACCCCCTGTTCCTCATCTTCTCAGGCCCTGCCATGGACCCAGGCGCAGGTGGTCAGAGGCCGCGGCAGCAGAGCCACAGATGGTGCCATCCACCCGATGCCCACAGCCCCACGCCAGGTGGGCCTCATCTCTTCAGGCTTTGCCAGGCAGAATGGCCTCAGCCCCACTCACCCTGGGCCTGTGCCCCAGGCCGGCCCACCAGGGGCTGATTCCCATCCTTCTGAGTGCCCTCAGGCTCTCCAGGCAGTCCCAGCTGGATTCTTGTCAGCCTCAGTATGACCCCTGCAGGCAAGAAACCGGGCCACCAGATGAGGAAGACAGGAGCCCTGGGGACATTGTGCCTCCGCTTTGAGAACGCACGTGTGGAGACACACGGGAGCACACAGCAGCATGCACTCGGGCACACCCTACTCAGCATCTGGAGTAGGAACATGGCACGGGCCTGCAGTCTGGCATGTGACTCCTGTGGGTGACCCAGTGTCTTGACACTTATGTGCTCTCTTCTGGGGTGGCATCTGTCTAGCAGTCAGGACCCAGATCTGGGCTGGGTGAGCCGGGGTTGGACAGGGACGGGCAGGGGGCAGGGGCAGCCAGTGAGTGACAGTGTGTGTGTGCACACATGCGCGCAGCAGGGAGTGTGGAGAGTAGTCAGCGTGTGTCCGGGGTGTGAGCAGTGAGTTCCATGTGCTGGCAGTGCTTCGTGTTGAGCTATGTGTGCAGAGTGTAACTGGAAGCAGGCCTGTGTGTACCTTCCCATCACCATCCTGCCACCTGCTGCCACTTCCCCTGTCTGTGCCTCCTCTCTCCCCTTTCCCTCCCTTCTCGCTGCCTTTCCCACCAGGCCCATGAGCTCATTCTGGTCCCAGGGCCATTATGACCTTCTTCCTAGGTCATCTTCTGAGCTGGGCTGGGAGGCACACAGGGCTTTGTGAATTCCATGTGGTCTGGGCTGATCTCCCAAGCCCCTGTCCCTGGGGAGACATGGACCCTGGGGGATCTGCTGAGGGGCAGGAAGGCCCACAGGTAGGGCACAAAGCATGGGGACAACAATCTTGGAGCTCTCTGTCCTGTTTGGACCTGATGGCAAAGGAAATACCCTAGGTCCTTGATCTGTGCCTCCTGCTCTGGCCAGCTTTGCAGCCCCTCCTTGGCCCAAGAGAGCCACAGCTCGAAGAGTTAGCCTTTCTGACCCAAAGGACGCTTGGTCAGCATCTTCCTGGGCTAGTTAGCGTGGAAGGCCTTTAGCCACTACAAGCCCACCCTATGCATATCTCCTGGTCCTGAGCCTTGATTCTCAGGTCTTCCCTGAGGCCTGAGACTAAGAAGCTGCTCCCTTGGAACCACAGCAAGGCCCTGCCACCAGAGACCTGGCTGGATGGAGTTCAAGCCCAAGGACCCTGGGAGTGCAGGGGGTGGGCTCACGGTCCCTGGGGGCTCACTCGTGCCCTGGGAGCCTGATGACCTGTCCCCATTCCTGGCTGTGGGACTGGCCTGGACAATGCTGAGCCCTGTCTGCCCTACAGGATTACATCTTCTACCTGGAGCCTGAGAAACTCGAGTCAGGGAAGGGCAAGTGTCCGTACGACCCCAAGCTGGACACAGCCTCAGCCCTCATCAGTGAGTGCCTCCACCCTCCCCCGGTTCTACAGTCTGAATGTGTGGCCTCTGCCACAGGAATTGGGGTAGCACCGTGCAGCCCCGGGGGACCCTCCCCACCATGCAGCCCTTCTGAATGAGGCACTGAGCGGGCCAGGTGCTCCCCAAAACACACATACAACCTATGCAAAGCTCAGAAGCCTCTGGCTCACAGGCTGCTTAGAAGAGAAGACAAGTGGTATTGGGGATCCCCTAGGCCCTTCTCTGTACATCTGAAAGCCTAGGAGAGACTCACACAGAAGGGCCAGTGGCGACCTTTGCCCCTGTGACCAGCTAGGGACTGAGTGTTTCTGGATTAGGTAGATGTCTGGGAGAGTTGGGGCTTTTCTCTGAGAAAGTGTTAGCAGTTGCTGCCCCTGTCCCTTGGTTGGGAAGCCTGGCCCTCGCCCTGGCCCAAGCACTCTGCCTGCTTTATGGGTGTCCAACCATCTGCATCACAGAGCAACTAGCCACCTGCAAGCCTGGGAAAGGCCCCTGGGGCAGGGTACAAGCCTTATCCTCTTGGCAAATAAGTTCTAGCCCAGTGATGGAGTTCAGATCAGGGAGTCTGATGGGGGAAGATGGGGCACCCTGGGGAGTTTCAGAGAGAAGATAGGAAGTGGCATGTTAGAGGCAGCTCACTCTGTGGTTATGGTTTCAGGAATTTTGTGAGTCAGTTGTTAAACATCGATTATTAAAATTTAAATTATAAGTTGGATGTGTTGGTACAAACCTATAATCCCAGCACTTTGGGAGACTGAGACAGGAAGATTGCAAATTCAAGTCCAGGATGGCCAATGCTGTGATTCAGGAAGACCTTGGTCCAAAATGTTAAAAGAGCCAGGGATGTAGCTCAGTGTAAAGGTCCTGGGTTGAACCCCCAGGACCACAAAATATGTCTATCATACAATTAAATAAATTATATTAAGCCGGGCATGGTGGCTCACGCCTGTAATCCCAGCACTCGGGAGGCTGAGACAGGCGGATTGTTGTGAGTTCAAGACCAGCCTGGGCTACAAAGTGATCTCAAGGCCAGCCTGAACAGCATAGTGAGACCCTGTCTCAAAAACACCAGGGTCGGGGATCCAGCTCAGCGGCCTAAGCGCCTGCCTGGCAAGCGCAAGGTCGTGAGTTCAATCCCCGGTGCCGCAAAAAAAAAAAAAAAAAAAAATTAAGACAAAAGTAACAACAAAAACTAACATACTCAAAACTTACTACTTTATTATTTTACTACTTTTTATGGTAGTGGTGGTGGTAGAGTACCTGAGACAGCTGGCATTGAACTCACTTTGTAGCCCAGGTTGGCCTCAAACACAGCAATCTCTCTGCCTCAGTCTCCCAAGTGCTGGGATTACAGGCATGTGCCACCATGCCCAGCTATTTTACTATGTTTTTAAAAATCTATGCACTTGAGGGCTGGGGATTTAGCTCAGCAGCATGAGTGTCTTCCTGGCAAGCGCAAGGTCGTGAGTTTCATCCCCGGTACCAAAAAAAAAAAAAAAAAAAAATCTGTGCACTTGAGGTCATTCATGTCTGTTGTGTCTGTGGGCAGGAATACTGTAATACTGTATGTGATGTTGGCAGCTCTTCCCAACTCTGCTTACAGTGACCTCAGATTAGCAGTTTGAGATCAGCCATATTTATGTCACAGAAATTGGCCATTGCTACTAATCAGAGATCATTGCTGCTGCTCACGGCCCTCCAAGAGCCAGTTGCTAAACATTTACTAGCACCCTTTGGGAGATAGGATCTGTCCTGGGAAGCCTGGCTTTATCTGGGGGTCACTAGGTCTGTGACCTGGCCCTACCTAATAAACCACTACCGCCCCTCCCGCACAGACGAAGAGCTCTACGCCGGCGTGTATATTGATTTTATGGGCACAGACGCAGCCATCTTCCGCACACTTGGAAAGCAGACAGCCATGCGCACAGACCAGTATAACTCCCGGTGGCTCAATGGTACATGTAACCCACAAGGCCCTCAGTGGCTGTGTGTCTGGGATGGGGCCAGCAGAGCCTATGGAAGCACACTGGGGGAATTTTGAACCTGTGACTAACTGGGGTGGGAGTGGTTTCTTGTTTGTAGAAGAGTTGGGGGTGTTCTTATACCTGGCTGGGGACTCATTTGGGGAGTGGAGATGCAGTCAAAGGAGGAGCTCATCCACCCCTGCTTACCTGCAGACCCTTCGTTCATCCATGCGGAGCTCATCCCCGACAGTGCAGAGCGCAATGATGACAAGCTCTACTTCTTCTTCCGTGAGCGCTCAGCAGAGACAACGCAAAGCCCTGCCGTGTATGCCCGAATTGGGCGCATCTGCCTGGTACGTGTCCCCAAGGCCCTGTGTTGCCCCTCTCCTAGCCCAGCCCTGCACCAGCAGGGTCTTATGGGTGAGTGCGCTGAGCTGACCTGGCCTCCTGCTCTCACCCTCAGAATGATGATGGTGGTCACTGCTGCCTGGTCAACAAATGGAGCACGTTCCTGAAGGCACGGCTTGTCTGCTCCGTGCCAGGCGAGGATGGCATCGAGACCCACTTTGATGAGCTCCGTGAGTGCCCAGCAGGCAGGCAGGGTCCCATGCTGGAGGATGGATGGGTAGCCACCGGGTGGCCTCTGGTGGGTTCCTATGCCCTGGGCAGGCATGGTCAAGGGCCCAAGGGCACCTGCCTAAGATACCTTCCTAGAACCTTTTTCCTGTGTCCCCAGAGGATGTGTTTGTCCAGCAGACCCATGATGTGAGGAACCCAGTCATTTACGCCGTCTTTACCTCCTCGGGGTGAGACTGGGGTTGGGGCCAGCAGTGGCAGGGTGTGGCTGGGTTGGGGGTTCTGCCTTGTGGAGAATGCCGGCCCGTGTTGAGCTCTGGGGTTGGGAGCAGACTGGGGAGGGACTCTGGGCCGAGGATCTCCCTTGGCGGCAGCAGCAAACTGCCCTGCTCACAGCTCTGTGTTCCGAGGCTCTGCTGTCTGTGTCTACTCAATGGCTGACATTCGCATGGTCTTCAATGGACCCTTTGCCCACAAGGAGGGCCCTAACTACCAGTGGATGCCCTTCTCAGGGAAGATGCCCTACCCCCGGCCTGGCACAGTAAGCACCCTCTTCACCTCCCTCTCCCTTTTGTCTCCTGAGACATCTGGGCCGGACCCTCTGCAGACGTGGGCTCCACCATCAGTGGAGATAGTGGATTATAACACATGCTTAGAAACCCACCATTCATACCCAGCCACCAGGACCCTGAGACACAGATGGGGGGCTGGGCATGTAGGCTGCTCCATGGAGGGCCCTTTGAGGGGCTGCTTGGGAGCTGAAGATTGGAGGGAAGAATCTTGAAGGCAGGAGCTGGTGGCAAGGAGGAGTCTGCTTGCTTGGCTAATAATGGACATAGGTGGGGAGTGGGTAAGGCCAGGCCCACAGGGTCTGTGCAGTGGCGATGGGAGGCATCTCACCTGATCTTAGTGTGACTGGGGCCACCTCAGGAGAGTTTAGATGTGATCTGCTCTAAAGCAGCTGTAGATGTGCCTCAGTGGAATCAAGACTGGTATGGGAAAGCAGGTCTCCACAGGGCTCAGAAAAGGCTGAAGTGAACTTGGAGCCCGACGAATGGCAGGCACAGGCTTTATCCTGGGCACAGAGAATGCCCCAGGGAAGGGGAGAGTGTGCCTGGTGTGTTATGAGGACTTCAGGCCTGCAACCCAGCTGTTTCAGGAGAGCAGTGAGACAGAGGGACAGCAGAGCAAAAGGAGACAGCAGGGTGGGGACGAGGGTGTAGGAAGGGAGTGGTCCCACAGCTAGATACTGCCACAAGGTCACGGTGCATGAAGCCTAGGAGGTAGCTGTGGAATTTAGCCATGTGGGACCTGGGTAGCTGGACTGTGGCAGGACCTTCAGAGAGCCCTACAGCTCCCGCCCTACAGGGTGGGGCAGGAAGGAGGAGGAGGGGTTGGGGAGGAGAAGCAGGTAGAGGTGGTGGCCCAGGCAGGCAGAGGCTGCTCCTGAGCTATAGTCATGGGTCCCTGTGCCTGCCTGGGTGGCCTGAGACTGACACTCATCCTGCTTGCAGTGCCCCGGGGGAACCTTCACACCCTCCATGAAATCTACCAAGGATTATCCAGATGAGGTGATCAACTTCATGCGCAGCCACCCGCTCATGTACCAGGCGGTGTACCCACTGCAGCGGCGGCCCCTGGTGGTCCGTACAGGTGCCCCCTACCGTCTCACCACTGTTGCTGTAGACCAGGTGGATGCAGCTGACGGGCGCTATGAGGTGCTTTTCCTGGGCACAGGTACCCACTGCTGTTACCCCCTCCACTGGGCCCACTGGCTGGGGGTGCTGATCCCTGGGGCTGTACTTGTCCCGTGGCGGTTGCTGCAGGTTTCTTATGATCAGTTCTATCACTGCATCTTTGGGAGCCTCCTTTCAGCCAGGACGGTGAGGCTAAGGATAGCAAAGCCCCATTCACTTCCCCGTGCCCAAGGCCAGAAGGCCAGAGACGGTGGGAGCGTGGGCGTCCTTGTGTGACAGAAAAGGGTAGAGACAGATGGCAGGCCTATAGAGTACATGGATCTGCATCCCGGCACCCATGCTGGTGTGTGCACACACATGGAAGTGTACCCAGCACAGTTCCATCAGCTCCTAACATGAGAGATGTCTCAGTGTAGTTATCTCGGCAGGGCCCAAAATGATGGTCTGGATGGGGCAGACGCTGGCCATGACCCTCTTTGTCCTGGGCTAGTCTCCTGACCTCTTCTCCTGTCTCAGGAAAACCCCTCAATCTTGGAACAGAACTGCTCCACTACCCTAGAGGGGTTGGAGCCCTGGTGGGGAAGGGGCTGAGGCTTTGCCCCTTCCCCAGTGTCCCCAGCCCCACTGAGGTCCTGCCCGGCCCGTTCCAGACCGCGGGACAGTGCAGAAGGTCATTGTGCTGCCCAAGGATGACCAGGAGGTAGAGGAGCTCATGCTGGAGGAGGTGGCAGTCTTCAAGGTACGTGTAGTACTACCCAGTCCTGTCTGCCCATCTTGACCCTCCCTGGTCCCAGCCCCTGACCTTATATACCTCTAGGTAAGGGCAGAGATGAAGGCCCAAGCTGATCTCTGTCTTCTTCTAGGATCCAGCGCCTGTTAAGACCATGACCATCTCTTCCAAGAGGGTGAGTCTTTGGCAAAATGGGCTGGGGTGATGATGGAGTCTCCTTGAGGTTGTGCCATTGACACAGGGGTGGGAAAATTAAGCATCAAACAAGGAAGAGAAGACAGCTGGGTATGGTGTTACCTGTAATTCCAGACACTCTGGAAGCTGAGGCAGGAGGATTATAAGTTCAAGGCCAGACAAGACAACTTAGCAAGACCCTGTCTCAAAACAAATTTTTTTAAAAAGCATATTAGGGTGTAGCTCAGTGGTAGAGTGTTTGTTTAGCATGCATGGGACCCTGGGTCCAATCTCTAGTATCACCAAAAAAAGAAGAGTCAGGGCTTGGTGGCGCACTCCTGTAATCCCAGCACTCAGGAGGCTGAGACAGGAGGATTGTTGTGAGTTCGAGACCAGCCTGGGCTACAAAGTGAGCTCAAGGCCAGCCTGAATAGCATAGTGAGACCCTGTCTCGAAAAGATTAAGGGCCAGGGATCTAGCTCAGTGGCCTAAGCACGTGCCTGGCAAGCGCGAGGTCATGAGTTTGATCCCTGGGGCCGCAAAAAAAAAAGCAGGAGCCCAACTCAACTAGCATCTGATGTAGGCTGTCTTGTAGAAAGAAATTGACAAGCCTTTGCCCCTGTCCCCAGCAACAACTGTATGTGGCCTCAGCTGTGGGTGTCACACACCTGAGCCTGCACCGCTGCCATGCATATGGGGCCGCCTGTGCCGACTGCTGCCTCGCCAGGGACCCCTACTGTGCTTGGGATGGTCAGGCCTGCTCCCGCTACACAGCTTCTTCCAAAAGGTATGAACTGGGGCTGGGGTATAGCTTAGTGGTAGAGCCTAGTGTGTACAAGGCGCTAGGTTCAGTCCCTGGCATCACACACACACACACAAAGGTATGAACCCCCAGACCCTTGGGATTTTGGACCCTGTCCTGGGGGTTTGAAGGTGGATGTGATATGACTTGGGATTGTCTGTGGGCATCACAGCTCTGGGGACACGGGGCCCTGCCCTGGATTCTTGGGGGTGCAGGGACCTGGGGCATACTTCTTGGAAGCATACCTTCAGGAATTATTCTCACCCAGGCGGAGCCGCCGGCAGGACGTCCGGCATGGGAACCCCATCAGGCAGTGCCGTGGGTTTAACTCCAACGGTGAGTGTGCTCTGCCTCCCCGGGTGCTCCTTGAACTACTGTGGAGTCCCAGGTGGCTCATGCAGTTGCTCAGAGCACCCCAACTGTAAGGCCTTGAAGATGCTGGGCGGGGAGGAAGGGCTCCTGAAGTGTTAGTTGTGACGTTCCTGGCCACTCCCTCAGGGGTGATGCCCAGTGGCAGCATTCTACCTTTGTGGGTGAGTGCCCCTTGGTGGCTGCCTCTCACCAGGCAGGGGACTGTTCGGGCGTTGTCACTTCCACTCAGTGCCCTCCTGATTCGCAGCCAACAAGAATGCTGTAGAATCCGTGCAGTATGGTGTGGCAGGCAGCACGGCCTTCCTTGAGTGCCAGCCCCGCTCACCACAAGCCACTGTTAAGTGGCTCTTCCAGCGAGATCCTGGTGATCGGCGCCGAGAGGTGAGTTCCTGCACCCCAGTGTGGATGCAGGAGTCCCTGGTACCGAGGAAATTCAGTGCGGGTGAAGGCAATATAGGACCCAATATGGGGCCATCCTCACTATGAAACCTTTCAGACTCCCTTCCCTATGTGGAAATCACTTGAGTAGAACTAGTTAGGTAGAAACTCTGTGGGATAGGCTTTGCCATATGGAAACCATTTACGGTATGCCTCTTCTCATGAAAATCCCGTATGTGCACCCCGCTGGAGGGCATTCCTTGTATGGCACATCACATGGTTAAGCATCAGTGGACAGAAATTCTGTGGCCAGCCCTCGTTTGTGGAAAAGCCTTACAGGTGCCCCCTTTACGTGGAAATTCTATGTGGGGCCACAATTGGGTGTTCTCATTAAATGGAAATTCTATGTGTGTGTTCCAAAATTCTCTCATTCATTGAACGGCACCCTCTTAGGGCCATTCCTCTTGAAGTGGAAACGTGTGACTTCTTTATTGAGTTACCTCATTAGTAGAAACTTCCTATGGGTTTTTTGGGGATATATAAATTCCACTTGTGGTACCCCATGGAAGCGGTCTCATCTGGCTGCTGGCGGGGGCAGCAGAGGGGTCACACAGCCCCTGAGCCCCCACCCCTGCCCCTGCAGATCCGAGCAGAGGAGCGCTTCCTGCGCACAGAGCAGGGCTTGTTGCTTCGCGCCCTGCAGCTCAGTGATCGCGGCCTCTACTCCTGCACGGCCACTGAGAACAACTTCAAGCACGTCGTCACGCGGGTACAGCTGCACATACTGGGCCGGGATGCTGTCCATGCTGCCCTCTTCCCCCTGCTGGCTGTGAGCGCCCCAACACCTCCTGGCACAGGTCCCCCCACGCCTCCTTACCAGGAGCTGGCCCAGCTGCTGGCCCAGCCCGAAGTGAGCCTCATCCACCAGTACTGTCAGGGCTACTGGCATCATGTGCCCCCCAGTCCCAGAGAGGCCCCAGGAGCCCTCAGGCCTCCTGAACCTCAGGACCAGAAAAAGCCCCGGAATCGCCGGCACCACCCTCCGGACACATGAGGCCAGCTGCCCGAGCCCTGCACTGGACCAGCCTAGCCCTCATCCCTTTTAATATAAAAGATATATATATATATACATATATATATATATATATATATAAATCTATATTCTATACACACCCTGCCCCTGCAAAGACAGTATTTATTGGTGGGTTGTATATAGCTTGCCTCACTGGCAGCATCTTCCAGGATCTAGACCCATGCTGGTCAGAGATGGCAGAAAACTGAGCCCACCCAACCAATCCCAGTGAGTTGGCTGGGCCAGGCCAGGACCACACAGTTCCCGGGCTCAGCCGGAAGTCTGCTTGCTCAAAGGCCACCTCCAAGATCTGCAGAACACAGGGAGGGAGTGAGTCCTACTCAGCAGGCCACGGACCATACACCTTTGACAGTGCGCTGTCAGTCTTGCTGTGGCGTAGGCGTGGATGCCAGGACTGTGTTGAAGTCTTGAGGGGGCTCAGGGCACTCAGAGAAGGGAAGAAGGGGCCATCACAGGACTCTGGCCCCCTGCCTGGGTTGGGGCACTCATTTAAGGCCAGCCCTTACCAGGTATTTATTCTCTATTTATTGGGGACAGGAGAAGAGTCCTGCCTAGGTGGGACAAGACCGCAGGTCTTTTCTCCCTGCCTAGCCATGGCAGGGCTGCCCCACTCTACCTCCTTAGCTTTTCCTGTGCCTCCTTGACCTGGAGGCTGGGGAAGTGGCAATGGGGCCAGGCACAACAGGGCTGAGGGGAGCCCCAGTCCTGAGGGGAGAGGGGCCATGGTGGAGGCCTGGGGCCTGCAGGGGCTCTCCGAGGCTCCTGTCTGCCCCCCGACCCCTGCAGGCGCTGGGTGTAAATAGCTCTAGGGGCATTTTGGGAGATGGGTGGGGGCACCCGGTGGCCCTCTGCTGCCCAGGCCACAGCCATCCTTGGGTTCAATCTTGCTAATAAACACTGGCTCTGGGACTAGACTTTGGCTTCTCTCCTTGGTGGTGGGGGTTGGGGGAGGAGTTAGGGCCACATCTGGGATGTGTGGAGGAGCTGAGAGGCAGTGGATTGGCCCCACTTAGAAAAAGAAAAAACCCAGCCAGTACAAAAAAAAAACCAAGTTTTGGTTTTAACAAGGCTTGGCTTCTGCATTCCCGTGACTCCCAGGAAGTATGAAGAGCTACAGAGATCCCCAGGACTCACTTACCATCTAGGGGTGAGCGTGTGGGAGCCCAGAGACTGAGAGTGGCACAAGTGGAACAGCCTGGCCCCTGGACAAATCCCCTCTCACCCAACAGGGTGGATGTCAAAGCTGCTGTGGTAGACACCACTCCACTTTCCGTATGTCATGCTTGGGGACAGCCTCAGCGCTGTATCTCTAGGGCCCTGGCACCCCTTTGTGGTCTCAAGTTTGTGGCAGAGTTGAGTAATGGAAGGCAGCCAAGTGAAGGAAAGGAGTCCCCAGGAGGCTCCAGTCCCCTCGAGAGACCCATCGGATTCCTGAGGGAATCAGGGTACAGAATCCCTGGAGTCTGAGAGCTTAGCCCTTCAGGCTCTGCCTGAACCCCTTCAGTAACAGGCTGTAACTCAACAGGGCTCTGAACCTTAAGCTGAGGCAGGTAGGTTCTGAGGAACCCATAGGTAGGTCCCAGAGCACCAACAGGACACTTCTCCAGGCTCCAGGGGGCACCAACCTGTTGGGACTCACCATCTGACTACAGGCCTGCAAAAGACGGTGGAAGTGCCCAGCTGCCTCTGCAGATCAGTGACTGTTGCACCCAAATACATCTATACACATAGGCACAGGGGGCCGGGGATTTAGCTCAGTGGCTCAAGCGCTTGCCTGGTAAGTGCAAGGTTGTGAGTTCAATTCCTGGTACCAAAAGAAAAAAAAAAGTGACTTGAAACACATAGGCACAGGTGGGCACAGGGGAGTATGGATACTCACATATGCTTGGGTGCACAGGTATGCTCAGACATGCAGCTGGGCAATGCATCCAAACATGCGCTGCACACGTATGTGCATTTGCACACTCAAGCGCACATGTGAGCCCACAGACAGAATCTTACAAGCACATGTGCACATGTAAAGAAATGCACAGGAAGCTAGAGATCGCTCAGTGGTAGAGAATACACCTAGCCTGTGTGAGGTCCTGGGTTCCATTCCCAGCACCACAAAATAAAGCAAATCTATACACACACACTATATATATATCCATATAAGGTACATAAACATGTTAAGAGCATACTTGCTCAAAACTGTACAAACAAGGACCCGTACACACACAAGTAAAAGGGCAAAGTAATGTCAAAACATTACTTTGCACCATGCCAGTAAGGGACAGAAACATACACTCAGGCACACATAGCAGTTGTACGTGGTCACTGATGTCCCTGGAAGCACATGGAGGCCCTGCTGGTATCAGAGCTAGCCCTCGATACGGGGCAAGTGTATTTGCCTGCTTTTTCCCTTGTGCTTCCCAGTGGGGCATAAAATTCTGGTCCAGAGCCAGTCAACCCTTCTCAACAACTGCCTGCTGTGTGACGTGGTGAGCCTCCACTTCCTTCTCAGTAAACAGGTTGGAAGATACGGGCACCCATCCCCCTGGGCCTGTGTGAGCTTCCAGCAGGACAAGCAGTGGTGCTGAGCAGTGCTGGGCAGGCCCAGGTGCTTCGTGCCTGCTTCTCCCTGCGCATCGTCCAGCTGCAGCCCCACCCCCAGGACCCCCACCCCAAGTTAAGGGCCTGCCTTCTTAGCCCAAACCCCACCAAACATGTTTCCTTGCTGTGGGGCAGGGGAAGGACTACCCTGTGCCTTTCCCCGGGTGGCGGTGGGGAGAACGCAATGTCAGCATTTGAGGGATTGGGGCCATGCCAGCCTGCTTAGAAAGGCTAGGGGGGCTGAGCTGGCTTCACCTGTCCTTGTCTCCGATTGGCCCTTGGGCACCCCTGGCTCCCAAATCCCACTAAGCAGCCCCACCAGGGCCTGTGCAGGTCCAGAGAGAGCCAGTTGGTTACCAGAAGGGCATCTGGGGAGGCCAGAGGCTGGCCTGAGCCAGGCTCTCAGGATCCCCTCCATCTAGAAGAGCCACCTGCTCACCCTGTCCCTTCACTTGCTGCTGGGACCATGGGGGCTGGGGCTAGTGCCGAGGAGAAGCACTCCAGGGAGCTGGAAAAGAAGCTGAAAGAGGACGCTGAGAAGGATGCTCGAACAGTGAAACTGCTGCTTCTGGGTAGGGGCATGGGCCCAGGGGTGAATGCTATGGGTCTTGGCCCCTCAGGGCCACAGGGGCTCCTTGGGAAAGAGTAGCACCATGACAGGGTCCAGTACAAAGTGGGAGTCAGGCAAGGCCAGGCCTGACAGGTGATATCCCAGGCCCTCAAGGCCGAGCATCCCATGGGCAACTCCAGAGAGTAGTGCCCCTTGTTGGGCACGTGTGCCAGGCACACTCGCCTTGGCCAGGCTCCCCCTTGCTCCAGCCTTGGCTTGACAAGACTGGAGGCCCACCTGGTACTGCTCCCTTGGGAAGACGCTCATATTCCTCCTGGAAGCAGGGTGGCTCAGGAACTGCTTAGACTCACAATGGCCCTATGTGCCATCTCTTCACTGGAGGCAGATCCGTAATGCCACGGTGGAAAGGTATTGAAGGTCTGAGGCCTGTGGGGACTCTAAAGCTGACTCCATGGTCTCATGGATGTAAGCCTGCCTCAGAGCCCTGCCGGTCCCTCGGGGGCAAGGAGGTACTTTAAGAGGGTGGGGTAGAGAGACTAAACCAGGGGTGGAGGTGGAGAGTTGAGAGGCTGAACCAGAAATCCCATTAATTGTCTCCAGCACCCTCGCAGGCACAGGCTCAGAAGGGATGTTAGTTGTGTCTTGCCCACAGGCGATAATTCCCACTGAGCCTTCTTGGAGTCTTCTTGCCTTGGGGGGGGGGAGCAGGGGTTGGCCCAGCTCAAATAATCCTGTGCATGTAGTACCAGAGATTACCACCAAGTGGTGCTCCAGGATTTCTTTATTTTGGTCACATCCTGTAACAGGCTGTTTATACCAGTGTTTTGGTCTTGGGGATTGTGTGCCTTCACACCCCAGCACAGTTGAGGTTGCTGATTCCCCTAGTTAAGTCCCTTTCCCGATTTTACTGACTTTTTTTTTTATTTTTATATAGGGTCTCACTATGTAGTTTAGGTTGGCCTTGAACTCACTGTGTAGCCCAGGGTAGCCTCAAATTCATGGCAGTCCTCCTGCTTCAACCTCCAGAGTACCACCATGCCAAGCTCATTTCCTGACATTTTCACAAATGTTTTTCTGACAAGGTGTCAGGACCTTACCTTTTTTCTTTTTTTTTTTTTTTTTGAGACAGGGTCTCACTATGTAGTTCAGACTGGCCTTGAACTTACTATGTAGCCTAGGCTGACCTCAAATTTGAAGCAATTCTCCTGGCTCAGCCTCCCAACTGCTAGGATTGCAGGCATGTGCCACCATGCCTGGCCTTTTTTTTTTTTTTTTTAATTGGGAATTGAACCCAGAGCTTTTGCAATGAACTGCATCCTTTATTTATCTATTTATTTATTTTGGTACCGGGAGCAAATTCACGACCTTACGCTTGCCAGGCAGGCGCTTGTGCCCCTGACCTATATCCCTGGCCTACATCCTTTCTTTAAGTTTTATTTCAAGACAGGGTCTTGCTAAGTTACTAAACTACCAAGTCTGGGCTCAAACTTTTGATCCCCCTGCCTCAGCCTCCCAGAGAGCTGAGATTACAGAGGTGCAATACCACTCCTGCCTACAGGACCTTACTTTGAATGGGGGTGATGGCAGGAGTCACTAGGGATCTAGCTGGCCATGCTTTAAGCTGTTAGTCCACCAGCCAACTCATCTTTGTGACTCCCTGTTGAGGCAGGAAGTCAGTGTGGGGCCCTCGACTTCCCTTTCAGGTGCCGGTGAGTCTGGGAAGAGCACCATTGTCAAGCAGATGAAGTGAGTCCCCCCCCCCCCATTCCTGAGGGCCCTGAAGGCGGGTGTACCCTGGCTTCTGCTTTGCACCATCAGCCCACAAGGTGACCCTGCTTGCTCTGGTTGCAGGATTATCCACCAGGACGGGTACTCGCTGGAGGAGTGCCTCGAGTTCATTGCCATCATCTATGGCAACACGCTGCAGTCCATCCTGGCCATTGTGCGGGCCATGACCACGCTCAACATCCAGTATGGGGACTCAGCGCGCCAGGTGCGCCAGCGGGCGGGGTTGGTGGGGCTTGAGGATGCAAGCACCTGGCTGTTCTGGAATCCCTAATCACCACCTCCTGCTCCAATCCTGCCCCAGGATGATGCCCGGAAGCTGATGCACATGGCTGATACCATCGAGGAGGGCACGATGCCCAAGGAGATGTCAGACATCATCCAGCGGCTGTGGAAAGACTCGGGCATCCAGGCCTGCTTTGACCGTGCTTCTGAGTACCAGCTCAACGACTCGGCGGGCTAGTGAGCACGTGGGCAGGGCAGGACGTGGGGGGGGGTGCTGCACCCACGCCCCATACTCACCCCCCACCCTGGGGTTTCCGCAGCTACCTCTCAGACCTGGAGCGCCTGGTGACCCCAGGTTACGTGCCCACTGAGCAGGACGTGCTGCGCTCGCGTGTCAAGACCACCGGGATCATCGAGACGCAGTTCTCCTTCAAGGACCTCAACTTCCGGTATGGCCCGCAACCACGTGAGATGGGAGGAGCTAGGGTCACTCCCAGCCAGGACGAGGGCCCGGTTTCCAGGTGCGCCACCAGCTCAGAGCCCCACGCGCGCAGGAAGAAGGGCGGGAGGGAACGCAGGGGCATCCTGGAGGGCAGGGCGCGGGTTCAAGCCCTGGCCTCGCAGGATGTTCGACGTGGGCGGGCAGCGCTCGGAACGCAAGAAGTGGATCCACTGTTTCGAGGGCGTGACCTGCATCATCTTCATCGCTGCGCTGAGCGCCTACGACATGGTGCTAGTGGAGGACGACGAAGTGGTGAGTTGTGCGCGGGGCTTGGGGACTGGCAGGGCGCTGGGGAGGGCCGGACGCAAAGGCGATCAGGGGCCTGATCCGGAGACCGAGACCCCTGCTGGTCTGCGGACGGCTCAGGCCCATGTCACCTGGATTCAGTGGCAGCTGTCCTCCCCAGAACCGCATGCACGAGAGCCTGCACCTATTCAACAGCATCTGTAACCACCGCTACTTCGCCACCACGTCCATCGTGCTCTTCCTCAACAAGAAGGATGTCTTCTCCGAGAAGATCAAGAAGGCGCACCTCAGCATCTGCTTCCCAGACTACGACGGTGAGCGCCCGACCCAGCAGCCAGGCTGCGCCCCAGGCCACAGTCGAGGCCACGCTGCTCCCTCTCCTCCTGCGGGGGCTGGAGGCTGCGGCCGCGAGTGAGCGCTCTGCTCTGTGCAGGGCCCAACACGTACGAGGACGCGGGCAACTACATCAAGGTGCAGTTCCTAGAGCTCAACATGCGGCGGGACGTGAAGGAGATCTACTCCCACATGACGTGCGCCACTGACACACAGAACGTCAAGTTTGTCTTTGACGCTGTCACCGACATCATCATCAAAGAGAACCTCAAAGACTGCGGCCTCTTCTGAGGTGGGATCTTCACAGGCAAGAGGGGTCCCTTTCCTCCCCTTAGTGTCAAACCCCAGCTCCTTCCCTGTGCCTCATTCCCCTCTCTACTGTAGACTCCACTCTTCTCCCTGACCCTTCCGCCAAGTCCCTACCCCTTGGCTTCCGGGCCCCACCCAGCTCCTCAGGCTCCACCTACTGCCACAGGCCCCTCCCTCGGCTCCCAAGGCCCGCCCATTAATCTCCTCTGACTCCTTTCCCAAACCCCTAAGGGTCCCAGCGTTGGGAGGTCCCTCCCCATCCACTCACAATACCTGAACCTACATGGATTTAGTCTCTGGAATGCTGACTTAGTTCCCTTTTCTCCTCATAGGTGCCTGAGCTCCTGTGTGTCCCTTGCTGTGAGACCCTGTAGCCCTATCTGTCTCGTAGTCCCATGTCCCAGCCACCAATCAACCCTCCAGGACCCCTGGGCCCACACTTGCTGCACCTCTAAATACAGTCCCAAAGCTCTGAGCCCTGAGTCTTTCAGCACAGACCCTCCCCTGTGTCCTCTGCCCCAGCCCTGCCCTTCACTGCCTGGCTACTCTGGCCTCTTGGACCCACAGCACTCAGCCCTAGCGAGGACACAGCAGGACTCAGGGCCACTGGAGCTCACAGTGACTCAGCAGTGGCCATCTGACCAATCTCCTGCAGCTCTCTTGCCCCCTGGAGCCCAAGACTCACCTGGTAGGTTCTGGGTTCACCAAATAGCTCTCCCTCCCACAGTTTCATGGAGGGTTTGCTGTGCCCCTCCCCCAAGCAGACCAGTCCAGCCCTGCCACCTCCATGTGATAGGTCTGACATTTGCCTACCCAGTGGCCAGCAACTGTCCCTCCCCATAACTTCGAGGGCCCAAAGTCCAGACTAGCTCTGGTTTGTGCAGCCCCTACACAGATAAATTAGTGACTAGGGAGGTGGATCTGGGAGCCCCTAGATGTTAGGATGGACACAAGCTGGACCCTCCCTCTGAATACAGTCTTGGAATGTCCCTCTTCCCCCTCCAGATCTTGCCCCTGTGTCCTTGGACCCCAGATCCGTGCCCCATCTCACCCACCGGCACACAGTACTTTGAGATGACTGGCCAAGTGAATGGTGTGTTGAGGGAGGGTACTGTTGACACCAGATGTGCCCAATAGTCAAGCGGTCCTGAGGGGTGGCTGGGGCAGAGTCCAGCTCCTATTGATCAGCCCCAAGCTGAAGGAAGATACAGTATAGGATGGAGCCCAGGCTATGCCCAAAGGAATCTACCTCCTGTGGGTTATAGGCAAACCCAAGTGACTCTTTTTGTCCCTGCCAGCAGTTCTCACCCTCTCCATTCAGGACCCATTCCTTGGTAGAGAAAACTGAGGGCCATGCCTGAACTATCAGGGACAAGGGTTGATGTCCCTCGCCTTCCTGCTCCCTCCTTCCTCATCAAGCACGGAGTCTTGCTTATGCCCATGGGCCAGAGCTATGCCGCAGCTGGGGACAAGGAGCTCCAATCCGGCAAAGCCAGAGTACAATTCCCGTAGGTCCACAGATTCAGCAATAAACCTTTGCACCAGATCCCAGATGCTCTTTCTTGGGGGGGGGGGATTAATTATCACGAGTCCTGGACATTTATTAAATGCCCAGTGCGAGACTGGACATGAAGTGGGAAGATGGTGCCTTCCAGGGAGAAGGGCCTGGCTGGACTTGATGAGGGGAGATCTCAGGGGTGTGGGGTCAACTTGTGTCTCTTGGTAGCTATGGAAAATGGACGCTGGGACAGTCTTGGATCAAGAGAGTGTTTTGAGGTGGAGACTCATTCTTGCAGGGACAATAGAGTGTGTAAGTCCTGGAAACGTAGGTTCACAGCCACAGGAGCTCAGTGGAGCAGGAGCAGGTAAGGGAAAGTGGAGGTGCCCAGGGCTAGGCTGCAGGCTTAACTTTTTCCAGAAGGTGACGAAGAGTCATGGAAACTCTTGAAACCGGGACGCAATTGTGGCAGGGATCAGGATGAGTCAAGGGAGGTGCTCTCTCTGGTGAAAAATGCTGTGGCCAAAAAATTCAGTAACTGGGATAAATAACAAAGAAATAATTTTAAAAATCAAAGCTAATGCAAAAAAAGAAAAAAAAATATCCCATGATGAACAAATTTCAAAATCCAACAGAGGCATGCCAAGACACACTGTGGCCTGAAGCAAAAGGAAAAATATTTGCTCCTGTATAGATTTTTGTACATTTTTGTGATGAAGTACACAAAATGGACATAGCAAAGAATTTACCATCTTGACCATGTTAGAGTGTGCATTTCAGTGACATTAGATACATTCATGCTATTGAACACTCCCACCACCCATGCCAGGGACTCTCCATTTTGTAAAACCAAAATTCTAAACTTGTCAATTACTGCCTATTCTTCCCTCCTCTCAGCCCCACCACCTTTCTACTTTCTGTCTCTGATTTTAACTATTCTAAGTACCTCATATGAGTAGAACTATGTCTCTGTGACTAGCTTATTTCACTTAGCATAATGTTCTTAAATTCTATCTGTGTTGTAGCATATGTCAAAATTTCTTTTTTAAGGCTCAGTAACATTCCATTGTACAAATGCACACATTTGTTTATTCATTCATTAGGCAGTGGATCCTTGAATTGCTTCCAAGTTTTCATTATTGTGAATAAAGCTGCTGCCGGGTATGTAGCTCAGCAGCCCAGCCTGCTTGGCAAGTGTGAGGTCCTGAGTTCAATTCCTGGTACCTAAAAAATAGAAAATAAAGCTGCTATGAACCCAGATGTAAAAATATGTCTTCGAGGTCCTATTTTCAGTTCTTTTGAGTGTGTACCTAGAAGTTCAATTCATAGATCATAAAGTAATTATATTTTTAATTTTTGGAGGAATTATCTACTGTGCCTCTACCAAAAAAAAAAAAAAGAGACGGAGAGAGAAAAAAATAGAAGAGTAACAATGGTTAATACATTGTGTATTGCTATCTTTAAATTAGTTACTATCTTTAAATTAGTTACAAGATATAGGCATTTAATTGTCCAAACAATATTAGCACAAACCTTTCTTTTCAGTGAACTCAGAGAAATTAGTAATTAACTATTTTGTATATATACATAAATATATATATATTTTTTTCTTTTCCCTTTCTTCTTTTTTTTTGCGGCACCAGGGATTGAACTCACGACCTCACACTTGCCAGGCAGGCGCTTAGGCTGCTGAGCTAGACCCCCAGCCCTTGTCTTTTTGAGACAGGGTCTCACGATGCAGTTCAGGCTGGCCTTGAGCTCACTTTGAACTGATTTTTTTTTTTTTTTTGCGGCACCAGGGATTGAACACAGGACCTTGTGCTTGCTGGGCAGGCGCTTAGACTGCTGAGCTAGATCCCCTTGAGCTCACTTTGTAGCCCAGGCTGGTGTCAAACTCACAGTGATCTTCCTGTCTCAGCCTCCTGAGTGCTGGGATTACAGGCGTGCACCACCACACCCGGCTTTCCCTTTCTTCTTTTCTCCTTTCCAACACCCCAGTTTCTCTTTCCTTTTGAACCGTTTCTTCCCATTTCACAATATCTATTGTACCTTTTGGATCTTATTTACTCTTTCAGCTTCTCACACTAGGGTGGCAATACGACGTTCATACGTGTCTGGTTTATTTCACTTATGAGTATGGCCTTGAGTTGCATTCATTTACTTATAAAAGTCTCCAGTTTATCTTCATGACTGAGTAGTACTCCATTGTATAAAAAGACCACATCTTTTTTATTCATTCCTCAGTTGATGGGCATTTGAGTCATTTCCAAGATCTAGCTATTACAAATTGTGCTGCTATAAACATGGGTGCACATATATCACTGTGGGGTTAAGGATTCAGCTAGCAGCACAAGCAACTGCCTGGCAAGCATGAGGTCATGAGTTCGATCCCCAGTACCAAAAAAGAAGAGATTCAGAACCACATATATTGCTGTGATATGATGTTTTTAATTGTTCTGGGAAGATACCCAGAAGGGGACTAGCTGGGTCAAATGGGACCTCCAATCCTAGTTTTTTGAGGAATCTCCACACTGATTTCCACAGTGGTTGCACCAGTCTGCACTCCCACCAACAGTGGAGAAGGGTTCCTTTTTCCCCATAGCCCCTCCAGCATTTGTTATTGGTTGATTTCTTGATAGTAGCCATTCTTTCTGGAGTGAGATGGAATCTCAGTGTTGTTTTAATTTGCATCTCTCAAATGACCAGTGATGTTGAACATTTTTCCATATATTTATTTGCTGTTTGTATTTCTTCATCTGAGAAGTGTGTATCATTTCAGATGCCCATTTTTGGATTGGATCTTTAAATTTTGGGGTTCTGATTTTTTTTTGAGTTCTTTATATGTTTTCGATAGTAATCTTTTGTTTGAGGAACAGCTGGCAGACATTTTTCCCACATTGTTGGTTGTCTCTTCACTCTGTTGGTGGTTTTGCTGTGCAAAAGTTTTCTAATAAGTGGTTTTATTTTTGTAATGCCAAAGCATGAACCCAGGGCCCTGCTCGTATTGTACTTATTATTTGTTTCCCTACTACTTAATGACATTGAGCATAGTTACATGATTATTGGCCATTTACATATCTTCTTTGAGGAATGTCTATTCAAGCCCTTTTTTTTTGAGGGGAAGGGACAGGATCTCACTATTTCAGGCTGGCCTTGAACTCACTATGTAGCCCAGGCTGACTGGCCTGGAACTCAGTGACCCTTCTGCCTCAACCTCCACAGTGCTGGGATCACAGGTGTGTACCACCACACCTGGCCAATCTCTGTTTTTTTGTTTTATTTTTTTTAAATATATGTGCTACTGAAGTGAGCACTGTGTCCATTTTTTTTCTGAAAGAATAAGAATTATTTTTTATTCGTACATATTTATAGTACATGATTAATTCATCATGGGAAGTTGGTACATGTATCTAACACATCTTGTCCATTTTTAA
Organism: Cuniculus paca; assembly: GCA_004365215.1. Taxonomy (NCBI): domain Eukaryota; kingdom Metazoa; phylum Chordata; class Mammalia; order Rodentia; family Cuniculidae; genus Cuniculus; species Cuniculus paca. Next base: position 2,009 of record RJWT010007374.1, on the reverse strand, counting down.
ATTGGATTGCTTGGGGGGTTTTCTGTTGTTGTTATTGAGTTTTAGAAGTTCTCCATATAGCTGGGCATGGTGATGCATGCCTGTAATCACAGCACTCAGAAAGCTGAGGCAGAAGGATCGCTGGGAATTTGAGGCCAGCCTGGGCTACAAAGTGAGTTCAAGGCCAGCCTGAACTGCATAGTGAAACCCTGTCTCAAAAAACACATACAGTCTGGAAAATAATTCCTTTTTTGTTGTTGGTTTTTTGATACAGGGTCTCACTACATAGTTCTCACTACATGGGCTTGAACTCACTATGAACCCCAGGCTGGCTGGCCTTAAACTCTCAGTGATCCTCCTGCCTCTGCCTGTGGAGTACTGGGATTACAGACATGCCCTACCACGCCTGGCCTGAAAAATAATTCCTATCAGGGACATGATTTACAAATACTTTCTCATTCTTTGAGTTTTATGCCTTTTTGCTCTTTTATGATTTTGTTTTGTTTTGCCATGTTGTTGATTGAACTCCAGGACCTCACATGTGTTATGCAAGTGCTCTGCTACATCCCCAGCCCTCTTTATTTTTTGAGGCAGGTTCTCATTAAACTGCTCAGGCAGGCCTCAAACTTGTGATCTTCCTGCATCAGCCTCCCAAGTAGATGGGACAACAGACATACTATTTGATAAGTCTTTTTTATGGGTTTTTAGTGGTTAATCCTCCCTCAAACATTAAAGTAGTGGGAAAAAAACATCGAAAAAATTGAAAGTGGCCAGGCATGCTGGTGCACACCTGTAATCCCAGCACTTGGGAGGCTGAGGCATGAGGATCACTGCAAGTTTGAGGACAACCCGGGCTACAAAGTGAATTCAAGGCTGGCATGCACTGCACAGGGAGATTCTGTCGAAAGAAAGAAAGAAAGAAAGAAAGAAAGAAAGAAAGAAAGAAAGAAAGAGAAAGAAAGTAAGTTGAAAGTAAGTTTATTTAAAACTCACCTTTTTTTCAGCGCTGGCACATACTCTACCACTGAGCTACATCCCCACTCCAAACTTACATTATTTATTCTTTTGGTTTTTTGAGACAGAGTCTTGCTGTGTAGTTCAGGCTGACCTTGAACTCACTGTGTAACCCAAGCTGCCTTCAGACTCATGGTGATCCTCCGGCCTCAGCCTCTTGAGTGCTGGGATTACAAGTATGGGCCACCATTCTTGTCTCAAACACATTACAGTATTCGAAGCTTATGCATTTTACTTCTACCTAAAACTGAGTTTATTATAATTTTATTTTCCTGGCTTTAATGGAGACAAAAGTCATCAACAGTATTTTTGAAATCTGCTTTGGGAAAAAAATAACCATTATAAATTTTCATAAAAACAGATAAACAGGGGCACATATTTTTCCTGGGGGCTAGTGTGGGCATAGGGGAGGAGAAGAATGGGACCAGCGACTCCAGGGCAGATGCCTATGTCCTCAATACCCAGCAGAGGCAGGGCCCGTGAAGCAGGGTCTCAGCTACACAGCTGAGCAGCCACATGTGACCCTGGACCGGCTTGGATCACAAAGGATTTTGGACAGGCTGAGTCTGCAGGATCTGTGGCCACTTGGGGGACATGTCTAAGAGGCAGGCGGTCCTCCACGTGGAGCAAAAGGCAGGTAGGTAGGCAGCGTCCTCAGAATCCAGGAACCTGTAGGAAGCTGGCGGGGGGAACACAGGAGGAACATTAGGTGCTTGGGGAACCAAGGACACACGGCGGCCGCACTGGTGCTGTTCAGAAGTCTGAGGGTCGGACACGGTTCGGCCAGTGGTGTAACACTGCTGGTGGTCTTGCGTCCGGCTGAGCTGAAGTGGTTCATCACTACTCAGGACCCCGAGCAGCTTACTGGAGTACAGTGGGGCAGGCAGAAGTGGGCAGGGGTGAGACAGAGGACAGGAGGCTGTGAGAAGTTGGAGGTATTGGGCTTCAGTGAGAGGAGGCTAATAGGGAGAGGTGAATTAATGGGGTCTTCCTTGTAGCTACCTTGTGTTGGAAAA